>VYZM01008038.1:80873-126773 GCA_013398915.1 Dromas ardeola
TGTCTTGTGGAAAAAGGTTCCTTTCAATCTAGCAGGACTCCCTGAATGTCTCCAGGGAGAATTGTGGCTGAATTCTGACATCAGCATCCAAACCAAAAGTTGTGGTATTCCTTAGATCTTAAAAGAAAATTTCAGACTTGGAAATCTCCTTCTTAATTCTGAATGTAGATAACATGTAAAACACCTATTATCTTTGCATTTTGAATGTTGTTCCAGTATCTATTATGTTTGCATTTTGTTGTTCCTTTGAGTATTGGGCTTAATTGAAAGAGGTTGTTGCATAGACACAAATAAATGTGAATATGCTCAGTGCATGTACATTTTTGTCTCGAACAGATGGAGCAACACTCTACCCACATTATGTCATTGACATAAAAAGATTTAGCTGATGCACAAAGTCTTTTATGTTTATGGTATGTAAGGAAGCTATTATTACACAGTAACTACAATAAGGTGGCACAAATGGGGAGTATCATTTCTCCATACAGGAGCAGTAGCTGCCACATTATGTAGATTTTAAAATGAGCTTAATTAGACCTCTGTAGAGAAGTGTTTGATTTTTATGTAATTTGCAGCAGCACAGTAAAAAAAACCACACAAAACCCAACAAAAAAACCCACCCTGAAATCCCCTAAATTATCCAGCTTTAAAGTTGTGTGAGAATATCAGAACAAGTGATTCAGAAAACAGCCATGAAGTATATATGTGTAAAAAGTGTAGAAAATGTGGCAAAGGAATAAAAATGTAGACATATTCCTGATTTTGAAGGAAATGGGAGTTAAAGACAGCGCTAAGTGTGCCTTTATCCTCCTGTTCTTATGATATACCCAGGCATTAGATGTGGAATACAAGCAGGGGAGAAAATCCATCCACCCTTCCTCAAATGGACAGTTTCTGTAAAGTCAAACTACTTAGGAAGATAGAAGCTGTACACGAGAGTCCCAGAGCACGTTAATGATTTCAGCAAGAAATTATACATTGCAAATGTTGGATTCATACTCAAGATGCCTATTCTTTTCCCCACTGCAGGAAAGGATTGGCACCATTTGCTCCAAGGGAAACAAAAGCTAAATTCGCACAAAGAATCTGAAACTGAAAGCTCATAATTCAGAAAAGTAATATGGTGTTCAGGTCTGCTTATGTGACTTTGGACTCCGTCAAAGTAACATGTAGTATTCATAAAAAACCAACCCTAAGCCCACAGTTTTCTGTCTTCGCTTTTGTCTCACCTTCTGAAATCAAAGCAATAAAATAATACACAAGTAAACTGACTCCTGTGAAGAGACTGCTAAACAATTATGTCAAAATAATACAAAATAATGCAAATAAAATATGCATGTTACTGTAACTTGGAAGGCAATGTAAGTATTTGAAAACTAGAACTCTTATTCTTTGGGTTCTTATGTTGCCAGGTATATATATTTTAAAATAATTTAGCTCAAAGTTTTTTTTGGGATTATGGAATAGAACAAAGGAAAACAAACCCCCAGCAACTGTTTTTTCTGGAGATTGCACCGGGTTTTTACCATCTTGCATAGCTGTTCAGTTAAAGAATATTCTGCCATTTCCAGGTGTTTATGTCTTAGCAAATAACTTTGTAGAAGAAGTTAGTTTATCACGTTATCCTAAGTGTGATTTAAAAAACCAAATAAAGTAAACCTTTTAAATTACTTTAAGTGACAGGGACCCTATTTATTTTTCTAGGAAAACATAAAGTTTTATGTGTGTTTTTGCTCCAGTTGCAAGAAAAAATGGAGAAGTCAGATCTCAGTATATCATATCCCCAGTGTATCTTTCCATCTAATCTAGCCATACGTGTGCAGAATGGGAGTCTGGCTGTTTTCTGAGTTAGGTGAACACTGTCCAACAGCACTAGTGTGATTGCCAGTGCTTTCCTAACAGCAGAACCATATCAGAAATACAGAAGCAATTTGGCTGAAGGTTAATCTGTACGGGACCAGACTGCATGCAGGTATGGGCAGCTGCATATCTGGAGGGAAACAACCCAAAACCCACATTTGGGCTTCTGAAACCAATGTTATGTTTTCCTACCTGTCCCCTTTTAATCTAGCTGTTGAAGGGATGAGGTACCTCTAAAATGAGTTCTGTTTTGGAGGAAACTTTGAGCTGTCTTTTACACACAGTATAAATGTTTTAGGAATTCTTGCTCCAGGCGGTTCTATGTGAGACGCTCCCGGTAAGTCCCTTGCTTACGTATATTTACAAAAGACAGAGAGCGAAATTATAGGCAGGGGTCCTGGAAAGGCAGCTGTAACTGCTTCTTGCGGCAAGAGATGTGACAAAATTCTGCATGAAATACAACTGCACTGATGGCGGTAGTAAAGCTCCCTTTTTATTCAATTTTATTTCTCTTTCAGTGAAACTGGGTCTTCTGATCTGACCTGCTGTGGCATCTAAAGCAAGAGCTCTGCTCAGAAATAAGCCTGTGGCATGCCTTTTACTGTGCACCTCTCTCGAGGCTTGTGTAGACACGTACACCCACTCTGCATGTGGGCTCTCTGGGGCCATGCCTCTGCTCACAGACTGCTCCATAAGGAAAGGTCCCTGGGTCACTCCTGGTGCTGAACCAACACTGAGCACCAGCCACTTCTGACCAGGCAGCGTTACCCCTCTTCCGCAAGCTGTGGTTTTCTTCCCTGTATGACATACAGGAATAAGCAGGGTAATGTTATACACTAACGTCTACCAGCTTAGAGACAATGCGTTGGTTTCTGATGTTTGTCTGCAAATGGAAATTGTATCAGTATACTGAAGTTAGTGGGGCTCTGTTGATGTGTGACAATTGATAAACTGGCACACATTACTATTGGTAGACAGTGGTTTGGTCACACAGACTTTAGTACTCCAGGTACAGGATGAAAAACACTGCTGTGCAGACTACGCTGTTAATGCTGTCATATGCTGCCTTTGGAGACTCGTTAAAATGTGGCTTTGTCCTGGTGATGTTTGTAATGGATCAAGTGTTGCCTACATTTCTACAGCTGGCATAAAGAGTGTGAAGCCTAAATAGTGTTCATGTCAATAAAAATGTGGTCACATGCGCACCCCCATATTCTTCATTTTTGATATGTCAGGCATTTGTCTGGAGTGCAGACCAGTAATAATGACAGGCTGTGATGAAAGACAGCTCAAAACCTTACAGGGTTGACTTTCCTAGACTGTCTAGACTTGACTTGGAATAACCTTTTTTTACAAAGGTCTAGTATTCTTATGATGCAGCAATTGTGTTTTGTTTGTCTTCTTTCTCTAGAGGCAAGTCTGTTCTGAAAACTAAACTTGCTTTCCTCTACCTGGCATTACCAGTAATCAGTTGAGTGGATTTTTATAACCTTTCTTCCTGGATTGCAAGTATAATGTTTAAAATCTTGTTTCACTGCTGCTCAGCATTGCCTATCCTGAATTTTCACCACCAGATTTGGGACAGCAATCTCACAACGTCAAGCTCTATCAGATTTTAGGATTGATTAGGATTGATTTAGGAGTGTGGTCTGGAGGTGACTGTCTCTCTGCTGACCATACAGGGAGTCTAGGGCCATTTGTGTCTTAATTTATTGAAGATTTTTTTCCAGGAAATGCAAGTTAATTATCCCATTATTGCAGCATTCATCCTAAAGCAACTAAGCTGACTGCAAAGAAAACATGTGCAGCTATAAAGAAAACTTGGTATTTCAACCTGTATGAGGATTTCAAAGTTAACACATATTCAATTAAGTAACCACTTCAAACACGTCACTTCTGAAAGCAAAGCAGAAATCACAGTGCATTGCTGCTGCGCTAGGGAACCCAAGCCAATGTGCACAGTTCCAAGGGTGCGGACGAGGAGTCCTGGATCTTGGTAGCAGGACTCTGCCACCTGAATGTCTCCTTTATTGGACTGGAAAAGCAGAAGGGGGAGAGAGTAGAAAATACATAAAATAATTAGGTAGAAAATAACACATTGTAAAACACCCCATTGGTATTTTCGTGCAGTGTGGGGACCAGGCTATAGCTGAGCTGTCTTTGCAGAAGACTAAGTGGTGTTCTGGATGCTGCCTGCAGTGGTTGATTAAAATAGCTAAACAAAGGCAACCCTTGTGCTGTGGTTTAACCCCAGCCAGCAACAAGAACCATGCAGCCCCTCGCTCACTCTCTGATCTTCTTTCCCCCACCCCTAGAAGCGTAGGGGGAAGAGGGAAAAAAAGGAGGGGAAAGGGAGAAAAAAACTGTCATGGGCTGAGATAAAGGCAGTTTGATAGAAACAATAACAGAAAAGGAAAAAATAACAACAATAATAATAATAATGACACAGGTCACTTGCACTGCCTGGTGAATTGGCACCGTCTCGAGCAGTGATCATGGACTCCTGCCTCGCAGCCAACCCCCATATATACTGAGCATGAACATCTATGGTATGGAATGTTTCATTGCCCATTCCATTGTTCTGTCTGTGCTTCTGTGGTAAGTTGAAGAATTCCTTGAATAGTGTAAACATCACTTAGCAACAAGTAAAACCAACAGGTGTTATTGACATCCCTTTCACAGCAATCACTGGAAAGAAAATTAACTCTTTCCCACCTGACACCAGGACACCTTGAAAAACATGTTTTAGGCTCATTGAGGTACAAAATAGAGAATTGGAATAAAAAAAAAATTGTGGCCAAATGTCTGCAAAAAATTATAAGTGTTGATTTACCAAAAAGAGGCAAAAAATTCTTAATGAGAAAATATATGAGAGGAAATGTTCTTTCTGTTTTGCAATGACGGATTCATGGCCAGGTTTACCAGTCTTTTTCCTTCTGAGAAATTGCTCTCAATTGCTGAGAAATTGAAGAACACCTTCAAGAAACATTCTTTCAGCAATAGCTGTGCTCACAAGCATTTTTCTACCATAAGAACTTAAATTCGGGGGGGCTGAAATTGTGACTGTATTGATCCTTGCGACCAAATTTCCATTGGTTTCAATGGGGCCAAGTACAGGCACCCAGGCAGTCCCCCTGGGACACCCTGCAGGAGATGACCAACCACTTTTTTGACCATCCTCATTGCCCTGGGGTGCTAGTCAGAGGGTCACACCAACTGGTGTGGCTGAACCAACCTTCAGACTGGGGCTCAGGTACGCACCACTGTGGATGCCCACCATGTGCAACTGGAAACAACCCCAGTTGCACAACACTCGGTTGCATTCCTGCTGTTACAGCCCTGTTGTGAGTGTGTCTCCTCTCTCTGTGTGTGGAAGAGAGATCAGGATGAAAACATTCACGGTAAATTATTCAAAATGGCTAGCAGACTGTAAAAAACATGTAAAACCTTTGGCAATCTAAAGCCTACAGGTTACCTGTCTTAAAATGCATTCTCTCAGCCCCCATCACCAAGTGCATTTAAACATTTCTATACCTTTAATGTTCATCCTAATAACAGAAAGAAATGAAACCTTTTATTCAAAAACATTCAGCTTACACCTCGGTGATTCAATAACATCAGAAGAGAAAAAATTTCACAGTCAATTGTTACTGGGGCTTGAGTCAAAGCTGTCAGTGAGTTTTACATTGTCATCTTTAATCTTTTCCTCAAGATGAGCTGTGGATTTTACCTCCTGGAAAAGGCTGATTTTGCCTTGACATTTCACTGTAAATTTATCAGGAAATAAAAAAACAGCAGTTCCAGCTCCTTTGTGAGAGAAAAAAAATCTTCTTTATTAAATAAAGTTTTACTGAGTTGAGATTAAGAAGGATAGAATGCACTTTACCTTCATATTTCTGAATTTCCTTTTTATTCAGACTTGAAGGATTTTCTCTGTATCTCTCATCAGATAAGGAGATTATCAGAATCCCATACAGACAGCCTGATCCATCTGCACCACCAACAGAGGTTCTGTCACATCTCTTTATATGCAGGTGATCACCTTTAAACTAAATAACATGACAAATACTTGTTAACCATAATATCAGATGGATTTTGGAGCCTTTATTTGCTAGTATCCTACTCCCCGTGTGCTGCGAATAGAGCATTTGTCTAAGGATTCCTACCTCAATTTGAATTTCCTTGCCCTTCACTGTGCATAGATCATGTGTTATGTCTTCTCCAGAGTGACTGTTTTATCTTTTTTGTGTGTGTGCAAGTGTTAAGTTCTTCATGATAACATACACACCCCATCGTAGCTTAGGCGCTTTTTTATGCGGCTGTTTCTCCCTCCTCCTTCCTAACTTCAGGTGGACCTTCGTTTGGAGGAATCCTCCATTCTGTCACTAGGAGTGTTGCATGCAGACAATAAATGTCCACAGAGTGAAATACAAATTCCACTGAAGACAATGTACAGTACTTAGCGCTCTTAAAAAACAGTGGTTTTCAGACACCAAAACCATAAGCACAGTCACTCTCTACAGTTTCTAAAATGTAAGAGTTTTATTCTAACACTTCATATCTTGTCACTTGCAGTGCATTCTGGCTCTTCTGACTTTAAGTACAAATATTCCAGTGGTGCTCAGTTTCCACTCTTGGAGGCAAGTTTCTATCATCACTTATTTTGCAAATCACTTGGGCACGGGCTTAAGAAGTGAAAATGAACCCGGGAGCTCCCAGGCCTAAAGCTGACCATGGTCTTTCCAGAAGCAGAGCTTTATCTTTGCTTTTGCAGAATGATCAGTAATAGAAATCTCTTATGTGCTCCCAGCATGTCATCAGCTGAATGAGAAGTCATTTGTGGTGGTTAAGAGCTATCCTGATACGTCTAGAGATGATGTGAAAGTGTGCCCTTTGGTGCTGGCAGGTGAATGGGGGAAAGAAAAAAGATTTTTGCCCTTAAAATGCTTAAATGAATCTGGAAGGCTGCAAGAAACTGTCAGGGAAAGGCTTTCCAATATTTTTTTTGTGGGTTGATGAAACAGAATGAGTATTTCTGAGAGCATGGTATGAAGCAATGGTTTCCTTGGCATTCAACCATAGCAGCTTATATCAGTCACTCTCAGCTTTCCCACCCAGTCCCTGTGGTCATGGTAAACTACAGTACAATGCCCCATCCATGGACTGACTATTCCTAAGTTCATCTGTTAATACTGTGTTCAGAACAAAAAATAGAAATGCTCTCAGTCTCTAAAGGAAATACCATCAAAAGACTACAAAGTGAATAAAAACTCTTCAGTGAAATACTGAAGACAAAGGAAGAAAAATCTGGCACGTTGCCACACAAGATGAGTTTAGGATTTCCACCATACAATTTATTTAATTATCAGTGCCAGCTTCACAAAATGCTGCCATCAGAAAGTGAATAGATTGCGGGCGTGTTGAACTGGAGTAGGTTTAAAATGTTGTGACTGCCTTAATGGCTACATATCCTGTAAAATGCATTAGTTTTCAAGAGGGTGATTATGGTTTGCTTTTTATGTGCCATTATGTCTAATTTGTTTTATGCTCCAACAGAGAAAATTATTTTCCTCCTTCCAATTTATATGACAAACACAGAAGAATAATCAAGTGAAAAATATATTGATTTAATATGATCATACTCAGCTTCCCTGTATAAGTACGTACCACTCCTGAACTACATTAGTGACAATAATAACTGTATACTTTAAACACATGCAATTCCCTGTTATCTAACAAGTCAATTTTTAAAGTAAATTAATCTTGCAATTAAAGAAGTGAAAATGGAAGTTTTTAAGAAACAAAATCTAAAGGTCATACTGACTTTGGGTGACTCTTGGGAAAGGATCTGTTCTGACATTTAGAATTAGGACTTTTGTTAAATACACACAAAACCACCATCTGAACGTATATGTAATAACTTTCAGTATAATAATGTTTCTTTTAATTCTGGAAGAGGATTTTCAAATGGCTTGATATAACTCTCATATGATTTCCAGACTTTTTAACAAAAATATTTTTACAGATTAAATATTTCTTATTTTCATAAAGTGATGAGATAAAAGATTAAATAATGAAAAAGTTTTTTATTGTTTTCCAGTTCAAACATTTGGCATAATATTACAATAGTGTCACTGAACCTGATACATATTTTTAGTGAATGTGTTTTGGAACTCAAACTTTTCTCTGTATCTGTTTTGGAGACATTGAATATGTTTTCTGGTTTTTTGTTTTGTTTTTTTTTCTTTTTTACTACGTTAGAGAGAACTATAGCAGTAATATGGTGATTAGTTTGATGTAATGATAGTGGAATTAGAGATTACCTCTGTGAATATAATTTCTTTTGAAGATCCTACATTTGAGAAGCTGCTTTCTTCTGCATTTAGTAACTTCCAGAATCAATTACCTAATATTTAAGATTGCTATAGCCTAAGCTCACCCAATGCAGAAAAAACCCCCAGCTTTAGTAAAAATCGTTTTCACAGTTCACCATTTCATTTCAGATCTCTGCTCCTGGTCTGTGAAAAGAAGAAATTAGGATTTAGTCAGGGAATGAAACAAAAAAATATCCACAATAATTTTTGTGCTTAATTTTTGTGCTTTGAGTACAGTGGAAATAGTAAAGCAAAAAGAGAAAAAAAAAGCAGAATTGTGCTGTGTGTAACCGGTTCTTTTTTTAAAGATTCCAACGTACAAACCAGAGCTCACACAAAGGAAAAAAAAAAGGTTAACTCTGCTTTATTGTGAAGCTTTGCTACAGAAAAAAACCCAGTTAATTCAGCTGTATTGTGAAGCCTTGCAAAGTGGTTCCCAAATGTCCCAAAAGTTACTTCAGAGAGTCTTGCCACCGAATAGATCGTAGTAGCACCACTGCGCAGCAGGATAACGAGGAGCCCCGTCAGTACGACAGAGGCAGGCAGGCACAGCACTTGCTAAGCAGTTCCCAAATGTCCAAAAGTTACTTCAGAGAGTCTTACCAACCCCTAGATCGTAGTAGCATTGCCAAGCAGCAGGATAATGAGGGGTCACATCGGTACGGCCGAGGGAAGGCAGGCACAGTGCTTGTTCAGGGCGTCCCCTGTATCTTCAAAGTGTGCTCATGTCTCTCTCCCCCTTTCTGGCCCGAGACAGCCCCCCTTATATCCTGCACTGGATTGAGTGGAAAAGTACAGGCTAGAGTCGCTGCACGCGTGACCAGCGCATGCAGCGAGCCTTACCAGACTCATGATCCAGTTTTGCTAACAGCAGCTGTCTGATACCTCACTACACTCTTGTACACCCTTCTTGTTACCTTCTTCTCCAAAGGTCAGGTCTCATGGATACACACATAGTTTTTGCAGCAACAGTACTGAGGTTCTTTTTCTCTGCACGTATACTGGGTTTGGTTCAACTAGTCATTTTCCGTCGTGTCTCACTGGGACCATCCTCTATTATCCCTAACAGACTGTGAAATGGTGATTTTTAAAGCAAAGAGAAGAGAGTCTACATTTCTGCACACAGCAACACAAGATCGTGTACCAAGATGGCATTCAACAGACGTGCAGGGAAGGCAGGGAAGGTACCAGTGTTTTGGTGAAGCTATGCAAGTAGGCTTGCTGTTCAGTTCAGCCTTAGCCAACGGCACCTGGAACTGACATAAGGGAAAGGAAAATAGAAACTGTCAGAAGAGGCAGGCAGGAGAAACATCATCTGCATAAGCAAGACAACAATACACATGAAAAAAGTGGCTTTCTAGTCCATTTGATGGAAAATGTTCTCAGATTATTTCTCAAGGAAGAGCATGCCATAGGGAGGGATGCCAATGACTTATTCCTTGAAGACGGGGGCTTGAAATTGACCCAGATGGATGTACATTTCTTTTTTATCCATGTGAGCTATGACGTTAGTTTCAGACTCTTAATTACAACGCCTTCCACACACGGTGAACTTGGTATAGGATACAAGCCATAGATATCTTTTTAACTCATATTATCATCTGTGCTCCTGATCATAAGAAAAATACCTAAGTTTGTCTTCTAAACAGTCATCATTCAACTTAGTCTACTGAAATCCATGGCATTGTACCTTTTAGTGAGGTGAATTCGTCTTCCTAGGTCTTTATCTCTTTATCTGCAATTGTTATTTCCTTCATTTATCAAAAGTCAGACAGTCAGTCCTTTGCTCTGCCAGTTTTTTAGGCAATATAGGAGTGACACATATGCTGGGTACACATGCTTACCATGAACAACCTTTGTTTTTGTGCAGATGGCCTGCCCCAAACCCACTCAAGTTGACAGCATAAGCAGAAATAGCATATGTCATTCAGTATAACCAGCTGGCATCTCTGTCTCCTCCATCCTTTTCTAGAAACTAGGTTTAAGGGATTCATAGAAACCAGCCTGAGATGGAAGCCAGGAGTTGCCTCTGTGAGTGTCTGCTCACTACTGCCATGGAGCTGCAGCATGGCTACAAGTGTTTCTCTAGTGTATGGAGGTTCTAATCCTGCTGTCCCCATATCATTAAAGAAAAATAAAACCAGTTGTCTTCCTTAAGATTTTCTCACCTCTGGGGATACTGGTCCAGGTCTATCAATTTTTGCAGTACTTCCCAGGACCGTATTGATTTTGCTACACCCTTTTTGATGTGTTGGGGACTGCATCAGGGCACCATATTCTGATATCTGTCTTACTATTCCAGTATTCAGAAATAAAGTTGGCACACTACAGTTTCAGCTAAGCTTCACACTGACCTTTATCAGGGAAGTGAGGGTGAAGGAGTCTTAAACCTTCTGGCAAGGTGTGTAGAACAAACCAGGTCAAATGCGCAAAGAAGCATTTCACCGTCACCTAAAAAATAATTTTTGTTTCTACTGGCTAATTATTCTCCTTGACCCTGGCGACATATAAAGGCTTCAGCCTTTCACCAATGAAGAGAAGGGGAATTATACCACCCATATCCGCAGGCAAAGAACCAAAGTCTACCACATACCTAACTCTTCTGCATGGGAGAATCTGAAGAGGAGGGCAAGATGAGAAAAAACTCAAAGGAGTTGGATGACTAGGATGTCTTCTGCCACTGGAAATGCCTATTTGATATGTTCATTCCCCTGTAGACCCAATGATACCTTTATTAAGTTGAAGTATTTTGACATCCTTGCAGTCATACCAATAGAATTAAACAATATTTGAACGTATGTATTTCTACTGACTCCTTTTCTTGTCAAAGATTGCAGTAAGCTCAAAATTAGACGCTACTATGAGTTTCTTCTCATTAGATTCCTTTTTTTTAATTTTTTAAATGAAACTCAGAAATGGTAACATTCTTACTAACCCATTTTATTTAACAAATTTTAAAATTTTAATATTGTGATATTCCTTGCATACCTGAACAAAATTATAAAAGGCATTTTATTTTAGCGTGAAATTAAAGCATCTTGTAATAATTCTAAGAGCCTGAGCCTTTTTGGCACTAAAGACAGAAAACTAAATGAAATTGTTGGGGGGGGGGAAATTAGAACTTGGATATATTACCAAGGAAAACCAGAAACTGCTAGGCATGCAAACAAATTTATGTGGGAAGAGAAGAAAAAATTTTCCAGTGACAAAGAAAGTATTAATTTAAAGTCCTAGTCCTGATGAGTTAAGTAGTAAAGCACTTTAAATGAATAGTTTTTCATGGATAATTCAGTTGTAGCTGCTGAGCCAAAGGATAGAGTGTGACGTTTGAGTGATTATGCAGACCAGAAGATCAGAAATACTATTTAAATATCCCATTGATAGTACTCAGGAAAGAAAGGACTGAACAGGGCATACCGTGTGTTGCTGTTCAGTACTCTCCAGTTTCTTTTAGATATTCCACCCATAAAGGGTTTAATGCATCATACAAAATTTATTTGCTTGAATTTATTTGAAACTATGTGGGATATTTATTTAGGAGGGTGATACAGCAATGCACTTAAATCGCAGTACAAGTACAAATTATACTTAGAAAATTGTAGCAATTGTGATATAAAGTTGACTCACAGGAAACGTCAATTTCATTACTGGTCTATATAGTGTGCTCACAGAAATACATTTACACTCTTTTGTCTAACTCAGGGACAAACAGCTACACGTGGGGTTTATACACTCAGCTGATAATAACCGGCTGATTTATTCAGCTGATATGGATGGCTGATCTACTCAGCTAATACAGATCCTTATCCAGAACAAAGGCTATCCTCTGGTCCCCTTTAATTCTTTGTAAGAGCTGTGGTCAGTCACCCCCGTAGTTTTCCCCAAGTTTTACAAGAACCTTGCCCTTGCCCATCTCCTCTGGATCCTTCTTCCATGGGGTTCATTGATGGATGAGACAGCGCACTGAGGACTTGTCTAAATATACATGTTCACCCAGAACCTCTAGTTTCCCCATTTATTTATTTGGTGCTTCACTCGTATGTGACATCACTGCTTATGTAATGCCTCAAGGTCATGGGGGCAATCTGTTGTTCTGCCATTCAAATTGTGACCATAAGGATGATCAGAAGAAGTAACTATGGTGCTCTGCATGGAAGAGCTGGCTTCTGTCAGTGACCTTGCCTCCCACCTTACTGCTGTCATCCCTGGCACCAAATGACCTGTAACTTGTAGCCTTATGGTTTCAGCTTTTGTTGGCCAGGGACATTACACAGCAGCTGTCGATAAAAACAGAAGATGCCCAATGTAATGTTATTCTGCTAAGAAAGGAAGAAAAAGACTACAACACCACAGTCTCATGTCAACTGTATCCCCCCCCATTTTCTCAACTTCTGTCACTGACAACCTGATCTGATTTTTGGAAAGCCTCTCTCACCACTGTACTCACTAATTTCCAGTTCCAATCCTTTTTTTCATTCTTTCTCTAGATCTCCTTGGAGAGAAGTTTGCTTGTATTTTCCTGCTTCAGGCTGCCTACCTGCAACCTTACATTTTCTCCTTCCTTCCTAAAATTAGAGGGAAAATCTATATGTTCACTGCTTCTTGATCTAGTTAAATATATTTCATGATACATGTTGTATTTCTTAGCTTTGACTATAGTTGGTTTTGAAGGACACAGGACAAAACTCAATCAGATATAGGAACAGATCTCATTAAAACATCAGATGGTCATTTGCAACCTTTTACTTTCACCTTTTTAAGCAACAGTTACTCTTGTTGGCTAGTAAAAGAAGAAAATCTGAAAATGATTTCAGAAAATAAAATTTTCCTGTTTCTCTAAATAAAATTCAGAAATCAAATTCATAGAGTTGTATCCCTGTCAGTTGACCGTGAATTCATAGTATATTTTGGTCGTGATTCACCATTTATAAGAGATTGTAATTGTAATTTTGGTCATCATCAAAACATATAACTGCACTCAGCAATGATGGAAGAGTAATTTACTATCCATTTTTGTAATGGGAGGTTTCAATAGCAAGAACATTTAAACTTCACATCACAGCTGCATCAGCGAAAGTTACCCAGGGGAGTAAATTGAATCATCATAACTGCTGGTTGTCCAAATGTTGTTGGGCATCACTTCCTGTGGACCTCCACTATGATTACATTGATATCCTGAGCTCCAGACAGAGTAGAGATCTTGAAGTATGGTGCTTTGCTACAGACTTTATTTCCTCTTTCTCTGGGTGATGCCTTACAACAACTGGATGTGCCCTGTATCAAAGATTTTAGAGCCTAACACCCAAAGCAGAGGTTAGGAAGCCGCCTCTCTGCTAATTTAAAGATTAATAATTTTTTGACTGATACTTTAGCCTTAGCCTGGTGTTCATGGCCTTTTCAGCAATAGACTAATTAAATATTAGTCTGTAAATATTTTTTCTGTAAGCATCTGTACTGTCTGTTTAGCTTGATGCACAGCGGCAAGAGCTGAACAAATATGATTTTATTCAGATATAAGAAAAAATCTCACAGCCCAAACTGATAGCCCACTTAGATAACCGATTCAGCTCCTTAAAAATAGATTAAGTGAAGGCATGAAAATTGGTTAATTAGTGAAATTAGTTTATATAGCAGATGTTTGTAATTCAAACGTTTCTGAAAACATAATGTTGTTCACAAACACATATGCATTGTGCTGACCATAATATGTTGAAAATCTTGGTAATTATGACTCATCTTTAATACTGAAACAGTGCATTTTAGGCTGCAAAGTAAAAGCATCAAAAACAAAAAGGAAGAGGAATGTGAGAATTTTCTCTTAACCTCCTAAAACATTAGTTAGACAGGAACGTTTCTAGTGCAAGAAGGTGGGTCTTGATGGTCTCTCCTTCACAGTGAAAGCTTAAGGCGCAATGAAAGTTTGAAGCAATGAGAGCCTCTTAGCATGTTGAAAATTTCCATACTGTTGTTCTGACTCCTGAAAGACAGGATGCTACCTAGGCAATGGTACCATTTTAACATGGTTTCTTTTCTGTCTGTATCACAGGCAGCCAACGTCTCTGAATAAAATATTGGTCGGCTACAACTGCCTTCTACAACGACAGCATTTCAAACCTCTTTCTGAATTTTCTGTTTCTAAAATAGATAGTGACACCACCACTACCATACCTGCAGGAGGATCTGATCTCGACAAGAACCACTTAGGACTACTCTTGCAAAAATATCTAAAACCTGCATCTTCAAACCCACAATGTCCCTGAAAGGGCTGTGTGCCTTTCCCAACCACTTCTTCTGTGGTCTGTGAAACTCAGAGGGTAGTTAAATCACATTGAGGTTATGTAGGGACTATTTTCTTGATACTTAAATTCACAGTGTTCCCATAATGAATGTGTATCTTAAAAGAATGAATGTGTACCTTATAGTGTTTGTATTAACAGGAAAAGGCTGAATAAACCAGGATGACTGACCAGTAAATTACAACAAATCACACTGTAACTGAAGCAGCCCAATTGCTGAAACAAGATATCTGCATATAAAGTATGTACTCAGTAATTTCCCCAAGAAAAAGAGAAAATGTCCTTTTTCAAGCTCATTTAAAATGGAACTAATGAGCAGAGTGGAGAAATGGACTCTGTATGTAGGTAAAAATGATATATGCATGGTTGCCTATTTTTATTTGTTCAGGCTTAAAAAAAAGTTTTTTTTTCAAGCAGTATTACGTGAGCTCTTCAAATGATGTTCCACATTTCTGTTGTAGCTGGAAGGAAAGCAGCTTGTATATTCATGGAAATAGTGACAGAAGGAAAAAAGCGCACCGTCAGCAAGAGTAAAAAATGAGGCCCTTAGAAATGTTTGTAAAATAATACAAGTTTTTACTAAAAATATTCACATGAAATGAATACCACCACATCCATAAAACATTTCAAAGGACTGGTAGATATTTCACTGTTTGACTAGAATCCCCAATTACCTTCTGATCGCTATTAATTCTGGTTTGAAATAAACATTCATCAGTGAAGTTCAACTTTATTTTGATGATCTACATCTGTGTATGTTCCTTTTAGTTTCTGTCCTAATTTTTTGGCATGTTTTTTTGCCAGAAAATATATTTCCATCCTACTTCTTTCAGACAGGAGGAAATGAGGAATCATTATCAACAAACCATATGTGCAATTAAAAGGAGATTATGAAAGTTCAGCAGTTTGTTACTTAGATGTCTTGTGAGTAACTTTGTGTTTCTGGTGCAAACACCTCCTGTATAAAAACATAACAAGAGAATTCAATATAAGTGCTCCACAGTCCTAAGCGGGATTGAACAATTATTGGGAAGTACTCTTGTGGCATTTTCAGTCGGGAAAAAAAAAACAAACCCTAACAGAATATGATATATAAAAGGAAGAATATTTAGATTATTCTGCAGTTAAAGGAAAAGAATAAGAGGATAGTAGCTTTGCAGTTGCTACACAACAACCTAATTACTTTCTCATCTGAGACTTACACATAATTTAGTGGTGGGGCTTTAATGATATCTAACTTATATTTCTGATTTAAACATTTAACATACTTTTCTTTGGTGATCTCACAATATTTGGGTTGTTCCAGCTTTGACAACCCTGGAAGAATCAGACATCTCTCTTCTATTAAGCAGCCTTGTAATCAAATCATCTAATACCTGCTAACCTGGCTCACTACAGTGTAATAGCATGCAGTTAAAGCAGTAATGTTTTCTGGTTTTTTTTTTCATTTTTTCTTCTTTCCCATCAAATTGAATAAGCAATGTTTCAAGTCAAATTTTACTACAAAATTCTGTGCTGTAAAATCCAAGGAAATCCAGTGAATGATGCCCTTAGCTTTTGTAAAACTTTCTCTTCAGTTTTCAAATGCTTTAAGCTAATATCAGCACCCTAGTCTTAAAAAGGTGAATGAAAGAACTTGCAAAAGCCTAAGTCATGTTGATGAAGAGTCCTCAGATATTCTGTATCTGAATCCAATGCTCTGGTGAATATCACACAAAGAGTTACTTCTTACTAAAAAATTAGCCTCAATGTCTCTCTGCTGTTATAATGAAGCTGTTGCACACAGCAAGCCCAGAAGAAAGCTATTTGATTTTAAAGTACTCTTGAGGAACAAGCCTGAATAAAAAAAATTAATCAGGATAACAGATTAACAAAAGAAGGAAAGTCAGGATGTTCTTAAAAAGTGAAATCTTCAATGGAAAAGGTATGTTTATGATCCACAGTTCCTTACTCCTTGTCTCTCTGCAGACTTTTTTGTCTGAAACTCCTCCTGGACTTGCTCTCCTGAATGGTGAGGCTGTGCAGCAGATGCTGGGTCTTCTCCAGGGTGATATGAAGCTCAGGAGAGTATAAATCTGCTAGTTGCATATTTGGTGGACACTGAGGAAGGCTGCTGAGAAGATGACACTGGTGATGTGCAGCAGGTGATGTTTACCAGCTACCAGTGCAGGAGGGTCAAAGAACACTCAAGTGTTAGCACTCCTTCAGTTTACAAAACTCCCAGGACAGTGTCCTTCAGAGGTCAGGCAATGAGGACAGAGAGAAGGACCCATGGGCTAGGCAAGGCACTAGACCTTACAGACTATAGATGTCCTGACTTATGCCTGCATGAGGTGTTGATTAACTATGGCACAGGCGGCACTAGACATCTTGCGAAATGGGACTAAGACAGCAGTGGGGGGTTTCCAGAAGGTCAGTAATACAGAGTGGCTAGGAGATGGAGGACTTACCAGGGAGAAAGGGAAGGGGATTTGAAGTTGGGAGCAGCTCATGATGGAGATCCTAGGCACCTGGTACCACCTCTGGGAGAGATGTTCACTGGTGCCTGGGTTCAGTGTAACATACAGAGCAAACAGAAGGGTCTAAAGAAGAACATCCCTGGATGCGCTGCTGAAAAGCAGAAATGCAGTGAGCCTGGCAGTGGGTCTAGCACTTGGTTAAACAGGAAGGGAGAAGATGTGCCATGAACTAAAAAGATTGCAATAGTATTTTTTGCTCTTCTTAACCTACAGTAAGGTTATTCCTCAATCCACTTGCTTTTTTCATCGAACGGATTTGTGGTGCAGCCAAGACAAACATTCTTCCCCCTCCAGTTCAAGGAAGAAATGAATAGGTGTGATCTCAATTTCCAGCCTGGGTCTCAGTCCCAACTGGGAGAGATGAGGCAGTAAAAGAGGAAAATAATTTGATGCTGGTCAATGTATCATGATTCTCTCTTCTGCTCCTATGCAATGAAGTATACTGCCCTTTCCTCAGGTTTAAATTACATCTGGGTCTTGGGAGCACTAATTGCTTGATGTAAACAGGTGATGTGCTCTGCTGACACTCACTGGGACTGACCTGCTTCACTATTTCTCAGCCTTCCTGCTCAAAAGATCCTTTTCCTAAATTCACTAAATTCACTAAAACTCATACAAGCCACATAAGCACTAGCAATTCCAAGGCCTTCCCTCTGCACTGCACTCGAGGAGACGGCGTATTGTGGCTGAGCATATTCACACATACATGCATAATCATATTATTAATGTGCATACAACTGTTTTGCTTCTGAGTGGCAGAATTTAGTGTAGATTACGCTTAATATAAGTTTCCCACTGTGTGATGGTGAATGAAGAAAAGTAATGAAGCTCATAATTCCATGCAAATATAGGTAACCTTGGATACTGCTGACACAAACGGCTGTTGGGATAATAAGAAAAGAAAGATACTGAGTTCAACATTGTGACTTAAATACCAGCAGTGTATCTAATGAATTGTTCTGTCATTTCTTTATTGCCAGGGCTGGAACTATAGTCATAGTCATATGGCCAAGTCCAATTAAATCCTCATGATTAATTTGCTGCTTTTAGAAGGTGAGAAACTGTCAGCCTAAAAAATGGGTATGTTCTACCTTGCCACATGGCACACATCCCAGAGGCACAGCCCTGGCAGTATTACCTCTCGAACAGAGGGGAAAGGGGCTATCACTGACATGCCTGACAGGAGCCGGGAAACAAAGTAAACACCTTCCCTGCAACTCCGCACATGCAGGCATGCTTTCAAAATAGCAATAGCTTATTACACAGTTTCTTAAAGTCTTCTTTTATAGTTCGACCCATTCGTTGCAGCTCTCTTTCAAGCTCTGTTGGTTCTAGCTGGCCTATTCCCACTTCAGACTGGTCTAAAATCTGGACCACTTTTACTTATTTGTTGATTTCTCTGCAGTAGCAACACAACTTCCATTCTAGTGCCAAGATGGATTTTAGTAAAGTAGATAAATAGAAGAGAGTAGAAGGACTGACTATGAGTTAGACTAAAAGAAGCTGTTTCTTCCATTAGTCAAGTAGAAGAAGAACCTGTCTCACTTACCAATTATCAGGCCACGTACACCATAAATTTACCTTCTTTGCAATACTCAGGGTACAATAAAACAACAGATCTATGGGTCAATGGAGCTGGGATAGTGTGAGAGACAAAATAAATTACTAGAAAGATCCTAAGAATTCTTACTTTTTTTTTTTTTTTTTGTAGGATACCTTCTATTTCTCTCATGTTGGAGAGCAAGTAACAGATTTTCTGGTGTGTTCCTTGCCTTTGAGGGGGTACAAATAGTTATTCTTCCTCAGAATAGAACCCAGGTTTAGTTAAGATAGTCCTCCAACTCACCGATGTCAGATATCTCAGCACATCTTATGATCTTTCTGCAATGGCTTATCATTCATGAAGTGGAGATAACAGGTGTCAAAGGCTTTGTGTTAACTACATCTTAGTTTCTTCTGCAAACTACTCAGGTTCTGGGTCTTCATGATGAAACCACGACAAGGGAAAGACTTGCCAACTTTAACACTTACAGGATCAAAGATTCCCAACAATTAATATCCTTGTGCTTACCAAACAAAACCTTTTAACCTGAACTTAAGTCTCATCATAGTATTGAATTCTGTCTTCCTCTCTCAAAACAGATGTTAAATATTTTCCTCAATCACTTTCTTAATGCAAGTCAGTCAACCTTCTCTCTGTGAGCCATGCTGCTTGGTAGTACTTGAAGATGATAGAAAATAACCTTCCCTGAACACAGCTGAAGGCTTGATCCTTATGTGTTGGTGACATTATGTTGATTCATACCAGCTGAGGAACTGACACAGGATATGTTTAAGCTTCTTTCATTCCTCCTGCTTGTTGCTGTATATAGAGTATGTAACATAACTTACTGCTAAGGAACTGGCTGAATGCCTAGCAGCAGCAATTACAACCAGAGAGTCTCAGCTTTCCTGCTGACTTTTTCAACTCTTGCCTGCATAAGAAGGGATCTTGCACTTCCTAACCGTCTTGAATGCTTGTTGTGGTGATGTTAAGTAGTCCTTTAGGGGTATTAGCAGTGAATTTGGACAAGATGAAGGATTAAGGAGGAAGGTGGAAGTGTCCTGGGGTATGAAATAATTTCTGGTGATACAAATGTGAGAGAGAATATTTTTATCTACCTTGTGCTAGAGCCTCAAGCCACCTAATGCTGCCTGGAATTAAACACTGAGAGGTCCTTTCTAGGCTCTTTGCATGTTATAGCCCCATCCATGGGCCTATATATTCACCCATTAAAGAGCTTGTGTAAAGTAGAAGCTCATGATCACTGCAAACTAAATGAGAACAGCAAATCAAAGCCATTGCATTGATCCCAGCACAGAGGTCCCACTTCACTGGTTTCCAGAGCTGTGAGGAGGGGGGTGGCTGCTTCCCTGGAGAACCACTGGAGGGACCAACCAAGCATCCTGATGTGCCTGTGCAGGGGCTGCCTCCAGCACTGATTGAACTGGCAGCTACCTGTTGTTCTTGAATACATGCAGCATCCCTTGTAAGTGAGGGAATAATGAAGTGGCACAACCAAGAAAAAGAAAGAGTTTGTGGGCAGAAGTAGCGAAGAGAGGTTAATTATTGGAAGGAAAAAGTGAGGATATTGAAAGGGCTAAAGAATTAAAAAATTTTAAAAAATTGCAATGACTCTGCAAATACATTTATACACACAATTTAAACATCAGTTGACCACTGATCAAATACCAGAGAAGGGAATATGTTTTTTCCTGCCTTCTGAAAGTTGCACCTCTTGAAGTGTCTTCATTTCAGTGGCTGCAGCATTTGAGTCCCTTGCTGACATTGTCTCCCAGCAGCTTGCATTTATTTCTGGTTGCTACAGAGAGCATTCATAGTTGTTGTCAACTGTTGCAGGCATAAATAAAGCATGATGGATGAATTAGCTGAACAGTTGTAAACAGTATACTGTCCTGCAAGAAGTCTTAAAGGTTGTCTGACCTTTGGTTTAGTCAAACATACTTGATCCGTATTTGATCCAACTTTTTTCTTTTTTGAGTGAAAATATTGGTATTTTCACATACTACTCTCTTTTTTTTTTTTTTTTTTCACGGTAATGGCTAACAGTATGTATAAAAAGAAATCTTTCTTTACTTTTTGTGAATAAAACATTTGCTCATGTTTCCTGTTGTTTCTCCTTACTTTCTAGTTAGATGTGTTTAACCGTTGATTAAACTTTATACCTTTTACTTACTGTCCTGTAGATATTTATATATTCATATACAGTCTATTTATTTTTCTTTCCTATTTCTAAGATTTCAAGAGCCTGACCACACCTACTCTTGTGGCTTTGTAGCATCAGAAGATGACAGATGATTTTTCAGACTGGTCTAGTTGATAAAACAAAAGCCTTTTGAACTGGAACTAGCAGACTGTGCTCTGAATACAGCCAAATGGATAGAGTGAGTAAATTCCCTGGTACTTTTTCTGGAAGCCCTCCCTTCCATTAATTGGAGCATTGTGTTTACATTTCCATCTGTGCTTACATGAGAGTCTAATTCATTGTTAATTGCATACAGAGAGAGGCCCAAGAGAAGAATAACTGGGTATAATAACAGCTTTCAGCTTTTGAAGGGACAAGAGTGAGTTTGGGAGATAATCTTTAGCAAGTGGCAGCAAGAATCAATATTGGTAATTATTATCATCTGGTTCATGACATCCAGGAAAACAAAGCCATTTTAAAAAATTATTCTATCAGTTTTACCAATAAGACACCTCTTCACTGGGGAAGAAGCCCATTTCTGCAGTGAGCAGAGATTTTACGAAGCCTCCTTTCCTCTGACACCATCTCTTAGGGGTTCTAGCTAGGTAATATAGCTGAACACACGATACAGACATCAATCTTTTGTTGAAGATACTCAGCTGAATCTTTTCCTTCACTTGTCAGAAACTTGCAGCACCCCAGTTTCTCTGAGGAATCCCCCTCTCTATCAAATGTTACTGAAATTCACTACTGGGTTTCAAAATTTTGGAGGAAGGTGGGAGAAGGGGTGGAACTAACTGCTCAATCAAATAAGCCTCATTTACTTTGGAAAGTAGGTTTTATGACTTTTTTCCTAATTGCTATGATAATCGTAGTAAGATGCTTGAATGTGGCTGCACATTTACTGCTATACAGCATTTCAGGGCATTGCTGTAAAATATTCTAGAACTGCCTGTAATGCCGGTTAACTTGTCTTTGGTGCCCTAGTTCATCTATCTAAATGGCAGGGACTGACTGCTCTGCTTTCATCTCTATGACTCTCTGAGGGGTTATGGGGAAAATTAGTGAAGCCAGAGCTTTGTCACTTCTTGGCTCTGAAACTAACTTAACTGTGCAGAAGAGAAATGGTATGAGTATGTCTTCATCTCATTTCCATCATGGCATGAGCAGCCTTCTCTCCTTTCACAGCCTACTCCTCAGTCTGTGCATACTATGAATTACACTATTGTGAGAATTGCTGTGGATAAATCAGTCTTTACATGTTCATACCTGGCACCTGAGATTATAGCATAAAGGGGATAAAATTACAAAGGATTTACGGTCTTGGAAATCTTGTTCAGGCCTCAAAAACTGAAGTTGTTTGAGCATCTCTTAATAAGAAGCCATTTATTTCACTATAAAACTGTATTCCATAGAGAAGTTTTATTTTAGGAACAGCCTGTCCTTTACATAACATTAAGCAGTAAGCAGTTGCATTAAGTGACTTTTTCTCATAGACAAAAATGCTAACAAAAAGTCGTGCAAGATCCTGCTTCAGAAGGTCAGTATATATTCATTACATGCGCTCCCTTCCTCCTTGGAGCAGGTGAGCTCCTGGCGGTGCGAGCTCTGAGGCTGCATAATAAAGATTGCTTCCCTCTTCATCTATGAGTCTGTTGTTCAGCACAACTCTCAGCGGACCTTCAACAAAATCAATCTTTTATTTTATACCTACAGTTCCCGTCAGAAACATCTCAGTTTTTTTTTTCGGTAAGAATACAGAGGCGGAAACAAAAGCTCCTCTTCATAATTTTGCTGGCATCATCCAGTCTTCCTAAAGTCTTCCTTTTCCCTCTGAGCATACTGCTCAGCTCTCAAATAGGGACATAAGCGGGTTCAGCTTTCTCCACAAGGGATTGAATAGCCTACCCTGTGCACAAGGGGCTTCACTATCCATTACCATTTAACCCGTGTAGCCAAAACAGCTTGGCAAAATGACTGCTGGGAACTAATACCAGCTATGAACACACACAGGTGGAGGCGGAAAGCAGGGCAAGATATTCCTAAAAATCCAACGCTTTGCACTATAATATTTAGGGAGATCCAGCAAACAGCATTTGACTCTGGGCTGCCTCACTTATTCTGTCGGGCTGGCATAAGTTTCACAAATTGCCGCTGGGGACACGGCATGGGAAGATTTGAAGTTCACGGACATGTTCATTTGCTCATGGGATAGATCAAGCGACCCAGCTTATCTGGAGTGGCTTTGTTCTACTGGTTGAAATGTTTTTTACATGAAAGCAGATCATCTCATGCAAAACTGAAATCAGCAGGAGTCTTCTTTATATTTTCTCCACATAAACAGTTTTATTTGAAGAAAGCCACCAAGAGCCTGACAGCTGTATTTGCATTACTGTGCTGACCAGACCTAAACCAGCAATGATGTTGAAGGAAAAATCTTAAATGTAAGGATTTACAGTGAAGATTTTTTTCATCCAAAAAGCAAGCTATGGGTGATCTGTTCCAGTAAGACAATTTTTTTGCGAAGAAATCACTACCATAAGCCATTATAGGTGAAAAGAGAAGGCGTGGGATATTCCCTGCTGTCATGAATCTGTAGTCTGAGGCCCTGACCCAGAGCTCATTAAAACCAAAAGCAAAACCCATATCACTTAAAGGAAGCAGGAACAGCTCACAAGCAGAGAAGAAAACAATTTTCCTTGAACAATCTATTTAATGAAAAAGACAAAGCTTAAGGATGGCCAAATCTGTAAAGAATTTGATTAATCCTTTTTATCAAGATAAGACAATAGAAATAAAATTTCAGAACAGACAAAAATGAATGCACTCCCCCTTGCCCGCACTCCTCCTTGCCTGCCCCCACCTCTTTCCCCCTCCCCTGGAAATAGTTCTCCTTATTTTAAGAGGAGGATAGCCATTTTCTTATTTTAAATGTCTTGATTTGTGATCTTATTTTGACTTCAGCTGTCAGGACAGTTATGTTTATACCAAGGATTTAATTTCATCAAGGGAGGTGATATTTCCATATTAGCTTAATGCAAAGTCAATTTTAACTTTTCCCTCCCACCACCCCTTGATTCAAAATAAAAATCAGCTATTTTCTTGGGTCTAAGCAAAAGACAAAGAAAAACCACTAAAAGGCTCAGAGGAAGTAACCATTATGTTTTTTCATGAAAATTTTGGAGTTACTTTCACGTCATGGACAATTGATTTATAAGCTAAAAAAACTCAACCAACCAAACAAAAAAAATAACTAAAAGAATAAATAAATAAATTATCTTATCAAAGATTCGAAGTTAGGCCTGGAAGGAGCAAATCCCAAAGTATAGATGCATAGGACATATTTTATCAAATCCTGGAATTCAGATTTGACAGGCTGCTACCCCTATAGCACAGTAACACAACTGGGAATGTTTCACAAAAGTGTAAAAATTTGCAGAATTTTTAAGATTTATTGAACCAAAAAAAACCTGTTGAAAAATCTCCAGTTTTTATGTGCTTGCTCAGATATTGAAAATAAGGGGGGAGATTAATCAACCCCCAAAATTATTAAAGATATAAGCGTGGAAAATCTGTTCTGCCATCTCTTAGTTCACACAAGTTTTTTGGATCCCTTTTACTCACTGGACACGTGTACACATTCCAAATCAGTCTCACTGTGAAACTTATTTTAAAGACACTATGTGAAATTGAACTTGAACAGAAAAATAATGTAGTTCATTAAAGAACTCATCTGCATACCAGTCTTGTTATTAAGCAAACCATTCAGTTTAATTTTTTTAATTTTCAATGCCATTTTGTGATAATCAGAAAACTGAGTATTGCATATCGCACTGCCATGTGTACACTTTAAGATAATTAGATGTTCAATATCTGAGACTCCCATGAAGAAGAGTAGCTGTGACCCTTAGTCTGTTTTGAAACTCGAAAAAAACTGATTCCATTTCCACTACTTTTTCCAACTACTTCATTTTCCCACTCTGCTCCTCCGGTCTTACTCACCCTAGTTCAATTTTGGAGGTGTGTTGCAATTTATCTTTGCTGTTGTTTGAATGCAGGTTTTATGAAAAAGATGCAAGGACACTGGGAATACCTGCCAGAGCTCTTTGTCCTGTTTCAGAGAGCTGGAACTGAATGGTGGCAGCTCTTCGTATTCTGTTTGATGATGTCATCTTGGTGTAAATGTGTATCTAAGGATATTAAATGTACAGAAAGGCCATTTAAATCAAAATACTGTCTTTACAACAAGAAAATATGTGTAATGACAAAGAACTCAAATAAAAAAGAAACGAAGTTCATCTACCACAAACGTCTGATTTAGGAGGTTGTACATCACGGTAACCTATATTTACAAAATACTGTAGTTCTGCTGAAGTCAGTGTGGTGGTGACTGATCTGCATCAGACGGAGATTTGAACTGTATACTTAGTATTTCATTGTCTAATACTACAGGAAATAGTTTTGATTTTCCTTTCACTGTGTGTTTTTATGTTTCACCCTGCTCTCCAAACTACTGTGGGACATGAATTCAGCAAGCAACATTTTGATTCCCTTAGAAACCATCCACTAATTTTAAAATTCTACCCAGAGCTTCATGGGAGAGTAACTGAAGAAAACTGTGGGCTTCCTTGAATGCACACACCTTCCCACTGCTTGCTTCCCTTGCCACAGCCACCTCTGCAGGTCTCTGCCGTGGTGGGACGCTTGTGTGGGTTCCTGTTTCTTCAGCCAGACCTTTTTTGCCTGAAGCAGGCAAATCGAGCCATGACACAAAAGGAGATGCAAAGCACAAAATCGGTCAGACTAAAAATAAAAAAAGAAAACTGTGCTCTGCCAAGCTGTTTACACGGGAAACATCCCCTCCAGAAGACAAAATCCACCTCTTTGGTGTCGCTACCAGCAAGAGTGAAGATTTTGCCTGGGCTGGACACATCTGGCAGTGTCTGGTATAAAAAAGAAGAAGGGGCATGTTTGCCTGCCCTTCCCCTCTGCTCCCAGTTTGGAGGACATGCAGGAGACTGCTGGAGGGTTTGAAGTGCTGGTTAGTAGCTTTCATGACACCTCCATCCAACTGGACTGCCAGGAGGTTTGAGCTTTGACGGTATTGCAGAAGACTTTGTAAATTTACTGTGATACCTACTTGCAAGTAAGGAATCTGGAGTTCCATGTTTACCAAGGGGCATACCTCCTCTGTCACCACAAGCATGATGTTTTGCCTTTTGACGCTTGTTTTTCTGTGCTGGCTTTTAATATCCTTACATCATAACTGAATTTCCTGTTGTGCTACCCAGAAAGTTTTATTTTATCATGAAGATCATAGTTTTACAACAGGAAAACTTAAGGAACCACTTAACTATTTAGTTGTGAGTTGTTTGAAAACAATTACAAATCCTCCTTACCCAAAACATTCTACTCTGCATCAGTTCAGCACTAAGCTGTGTTTTACTGTCACGCTGTACTGTCTTCATGAAAGCTGTGGTCAGGTACTCTGATGTGCTGATGTTTTGCAGGTCCCAAATCTCTTGTCTGAATTGTGCCTCCTCTGGGGGCTGCAAACTCTCCCCCTGGCCAAGCTGCATGGTGCAAGATGGGAAGCAGCAGACTTTGTCTCATAGTGAGTAACATAATCAAATAAAAATACAGGCGTCATCAGATACTGTGGCAAAATAGCCGTAGGGATCTGAGTATTGAGCTGACCTGACACAAATGATTTAGTATCAGTTTAAAAATCAAAGTGTTCTGCCCTTTTGGAGTTTGTTTTTGCTCACTTGTTTCCTTAAAAGGGCCTGAAATGAACTTTCAATTTTTTCATCACATTTCATGATCATAACAAATAGTGAAATTTTGGTAAAAATATAAGAGAGCTGAATAACCCTAAACCTTTTTTTTTAACAATCTCTGCCTTTTTCAGTTCTTTATATAAAGCTATAAGCAGTCCGAGAGCACCTGGTTTATTAAGTTATTTGGTTAAGGACAAAAATGTGGTAAAAGTGTAAAAGAGATAATGAATAACATGCAAAGTGACAAACACACAGGCACACAAGTGTTATCATCCTCTGTACATGGGAGGAGGTGTGTGTGTGCCTTCCCGGGAGACAACACTCAGCCTCACTTATGGCCAGACCCGTGAGCTGGAGCAGCCACAGCTGCATCCCTCGGGCCGGGATGGAAGGACCCCCGCCTCAGAGGGCACCTGGAAGGAGGAGGGGACAGGTCCTGGAGGTCTTGGGGTCTGGCAGATCCTGTATCATCCGCAGCAGTTTAGATTTAAACTGTAGAAATTTCTCTGGAGAGATCCCGTCTGGTTCTGTAATACTGACAGTATTAATAACAACCAGAAGTGAAACATTCCTTAAGATCTTAGGATTAAAAGAGCAGAGGATGGCTATTAAAGCAAAAGTGTGTCACCTTGATGGCAAATACAAAACAACACTTACAGCCTGGAAGGAAAACAAAAAATTACCTTTAGTATTGTGTTTTGGTCCCCACAAGAATTCTGCTGCTACTTTAACTAGGCAATGTAGACTTTCAGTAAAATCTTTTGAGTCATAAAATGCCTTATTTAAAGAGAAAAAAATCAATAACTCCAGCTTCCTATGTGCTTTTACTTTACTGAGTGTCTCTATTTAAATGCGTATTTTGACTACAGCGCTGCCAAAAAGTACCAATATAACATTCCCCATAGAGGGAATCGCAGAAGAAAATTGTAACCTTTTGAGTATGGAGGAGGTGGGGGGAGAGGGAAGGCGACTATTCACCATTTTTAAAGGAAATGACATTCTCTAGCTGCCTAAATAAATGAACTTTACAGAAATAAAAGTGTGCTCTGGATCAGATTCTGACTTTTAAAGAAGACATGAAAACAGATTAAAATTGAGCATGCACTGAAAAATTAGGCCCTGGTATTAAGTAGTAGAGGCATCAGCATTCTCCATGTGTTTGCATCTTTTATGTAAAGATAAATAAGATGCAATTGTGAAAGGCCACCCAGAAAAAAACCCCAACAAACTATAAAAAGAATGACAATAATTATATAAAGTACAGCTTAGTTATTTCTTCAATTTAGAAAGCTAATTCAGAGAGAGCACATCATCACCCCATATGCCTCCTCAATAGTATTAGTTATTATATATACTATATACTATATACAATACTAGGGACTTGAGGAGTCCAGGAAATGCAAAAGCATTAATAGCCCCTGAACTCCCAAAACCTACAAGCCTAGCTATAAGGCAATAGATGACAATTTGCGAAAAAACAGGAATAAAATAAAATGGTGTGGCAACATATGATGAAGTGGTGAGCAGTGCTTTCTGCTTATTAACAAGTTCACCATTGTCTAGGTTCTGGTAAATAAATTGAAAGAGTCTTCAGGAAAGCCACAAGGTGGTCTTGCATATCCTTATGGGGAATTCTAGCCTGGTACACAAGCATTGCCCTTATAGAAGGACTTCAGAATTTATGTATGTTGAAATGATCTACAAAAGCACTGTATAGTATCAAACAACTTTTTTTTATGTATGACTTTTCTACCAGAGATTCTATTCTCCAATAGGGATTATTTATACCCTTATTTCTTCATCCCCGTTCCCTACCCGACTGACTGCTAGAAGTCCTGTGGAGGATTTTGCGCACCAGAGAGATAAGGAAATTAACGGAAGACAAGTAATGTTTGGTTGCTGACTGGCAAAAATGGCCTCCGTGACTAAAACTTCAGACAAACTTGAGTACTGATGGGAAGGCAATTATTTACAGCTGAAGTGTGACTGAGGTACTCGGAAGACTTCAAAGTTGGTGCTTCCCTGGGCTCTGTGCTACAAAAGCCCTCAGTACGCAGAAGGAGATTCTGAAACATACAAGGACAAATCCCTGGCAGAAGAAATGCCCAAAGAGCTTTATCAGTTTCTACAAATTATAAGCATGCTAACTGTCATATGCTAATGAAATTAAGTGTGCCAATGGTGAAACTCTTCAGATCTTCAGAGGATGTAACTGAGCTGAAACAGCAAGGATGAAATCCAACACTGTGACTCAGACAGTGAGGCTAAATCAGTTTACAGAGGACCCTGATCTGGAATGCAAAGGTCTGATATTACTTCTCGTGTCACGAGTCCGTTACAAGTGAGATAGCCACTGTCAGGAGAGACCTGAGGCACGACGCTGAATGTACTGGACCTTTCAGCAGCATCTTTGCAATATTTAGCCCTGGTTTTACCACCTGCCTCTTCACTGTGTCCCACTGCTATTACTATACATGTTTCATTGTATTGGTCTGATACACAAAGACTTTTAAAGCACCTTATCTTAGGACTTGCCAGTGCATTCATAAAGTGAACTGCAAAACCACGGCGGAGGCTTGGACACTCCTGTGGGATAACTCCTCCCTTGGTCGTGCCTCCCAAGTGGTACCTTTTCCCACTACAGTCACGCTCCTGAGAGTTTCTGCAAATGCCTCCCCAGCCTTCCCTTACCCTGCATGCTGCCGTGGCCCCCGAGGACGTGAAGGTGTTGGGCATTGTATGAATGAGACACAGCCTAAGCTCACGATGTGGACGTTTTTGAGGTTGGTTTTTTGGCAGCTGAACTCCCTTAAGGTGCATATCTGGCTGCTTATAATCCTCAGCCATTTCAGAAGGTTGTCTAATGGTTGGGGGTTTTATATTTTTTTCTTTGCTCCTTTTTTTTTTCCTCCCCTGTTTTTCTGGATGAAGTTTTGTCATGAGGTTTATTTCCTCTACTGCTGCTTTTCCACCCTGTCTCCCTTTCATTTATCAGGCCCTTACCTGCTTTCCTGTCACATATTTCATTTCATTTTCTTAAAAATGGCATTCCAAAGTATTCATCCAGACTGCAAGTGCCAGTTTTTCAGTTCACCGGTAGCTCTGATCCCTCAGTCATCTTCACGGACTGTGAATGAAAGGGACTAAAGTGTCTCAGCACAGTTCACATGATTCAATTTCACCAGAATAAAAGCAGCCTCCATCCAGCCGAGATGGAAGAGATCTCCACTTGATATATTTATTTATTGGCACATCAGAAAGGTCTGTCTTGAAGGAAAGCTACAGATATAAGGATAATTGGGAGAGACTAGAGAGAATAAAATAAATGCTGCTGCTTCGTTCTCAGCCTGATAGTGTGATTCAGCATTTTTTCTCTGCACAAGGTCTGTGCACAAGGAAGAAAATGCTAAAAGTAACAGATACAAGGTGACTCCTTATTGGCAGGTTTTGCCCAGTCTGTGTGTGTGTGATGCACCCACCTGTGCCAGAAACGCAGCCGTGGCAGAGAAGCTCTGTTACCCTTCCAGGTAAAACTTCCATTTTTTGGAATTTTTGGAAACTAAGTTTATGTAAATCCAGCTCTTTTAACTATGACTTTTAGTTAACCCTATAATTATGTACGCTCATTAGGAATGACCTAGAAACAGCAGAACTGAGTTTTAAAACCAAAACTAAGCAAATGACAGTGATATAACCAAAACAAGAGAATGAAAAACAGTGACAAGAAAACAAGATTTTTCTAATGCTACCATTTTTAATAACATACCTATGAAATAATTGAAGGAAAAAATGGATAAAAATTGTATTCATTAATTGCATTACATTTAATAAGTTGGCTGTTTCAATAAATCAAGAAGCTACTCAGGTTGATCACAAGAACATGGTGAACACTTGTTTTGAGAAATTGAGAATTTTCTTATTTTACTAAAAAGAAACTTAACCTAAACTTTAGGTTAGCTTTGCAACAACTAAGAAAGAACTATCTGTGGAAATCCAACCCTGATAGTGCTATGATTGTGCTAACTACGTAGGCTTTTCCTTGGTTTGGTCATTTTATTTTATTTTATTTTATTTTATTTTATTTTATTTTATTTTATTTTATTTTATTTTATTTTATTTTATTTTATTTTATTTTATTTTATTTTTAATTTGTCTTTTACATGTGCAGTTCATGTTTACTACCCGGGTGCTTTGAAAGGAACTTATATCCATGTAAATGTTATCATTAATCTATTAATATTCAATTAAACTATAGGTACCTAGATGTTCCTTTTCATGCAGGATTTTTTAGTTCTGATGAACGTTGACATTATGTATGGATTATTTTGCCTTTTAAGCCAGAGTGGATCATTGGGTCATCTAGCATAAACTCTTATAAACCAAATTCTGGTTGTTGTCTACTTATTCTTTCCTTCAATTTATAACTCGAATAATCTTCTGAACTAAAAGAAAATGTTAAATGTACACTAAAGACAAATAATTCCCTGGTTCAAATGGCTGCAATGATAAAACTTAGTGATAATTTTTAATTAAAATTGTTCATCTTTAATAAGAAACCAATAATTGTTATTGTGCATTTTTCAATGGATTGCATGCCTTTCCATAATATTTGACATTTTGACCCCAGGAAGATAATTACAATTTCTGTAATCATATAATGATTTGGTCTTCTAAAAGTTAAACAGATTGAGTTGCTTAACTTTGTCAGAATTTTCTTCCTTCTAGTCTTCAGTCTAATGTTTGGATTTTTAAACAGAATTATTTTTTAAAAAAAATCCCTTAAAACTGCAGATGCTACGCCAGAATGGACCTCACCAATGCTATAAAGCCATGCAACATCACCTTCTTAACTTGATACTCTCTGTTTGGGTGGAGGGAGTAAGCAGTCAGGAAAACATTAGGGTGGAATTTGTTTGTGAAAGGTGAAGGTATTTTGTCTTCACAAATAGCTGTGCGGTAACTCAACCATCCCATCTTCTGTGCAAGAAGGAGCAAAGAATTCTCTCAGGCTAAAATCCTCTCCAGATTTACTTTGGAGAATGCTTAGTTCCTCGTGGCTTTCTGGATGGGTTATTAAAATTCCAACTAATTAAAAAATAAAAGTTAATTGAATCTGAAGTGGGCTAAGTCTCCTAGTGACCTATCCCAAATGAGAAATAATGAGGTTTTCTGAAATTAGCAGATGAAGCTGAGTCCCATCTGTGGAACTGCAGACTGAATAAATACATTCACCCAATCTACAAAGCACTGCATCATCAGGAGCCCTTGCTGCATTTTCCCTAAGTAGGAAACAGGAATGAAGGGTAGAAGTTAAAAGAAATGAAAGGCAATATTCTTTTCTGCTTTGCAAAGTATCTGTTGAATGTGCTGAGACTTTTTTTCTTCTCTAATAATTCAGTACACATAACAGAAAATTCACCAGACAAAATATTCCTGAAGAGCCAGGAGACAAGGCATGGTTTCTGCAATATCAGTGATTTCAATGGCACTAGACTCTCACCTTCATGAGAGATCACTTGTACTTTCTTCACTCTTAAAAATATTATTGATGAAAGACAATTAAGAAATTATTTGGGCAATGGAGCTTCTATTGCTTTAGAATGCGATTATTGACAGCACAGAAAGTTCTACTGTCGGGAACATTTCGCTTAAATTTCTTTCATTAATTTCATTTTACTATTCTCGGTAAGTGCCACATTACCATCTTAAATCATCCAGCAGATGTTACATAGCATTTCCTCGAAGAAAAGCAGTCAATACCTTTCATCCCTAGGGATGTTGTTGCTTTTAGTAAGACTCTGAATTGCATGCACCTAAATAATGTGTCTTTGTTTAAAATGTAATGAGCTACCATTAATTTTACAAAGCACTGTCTTAATACATCTTTACTGAATTCCTTTTCACAATTGGATTCTCTTTAGGACACAACTAAATGAATTACCCAAAGGTTTTCTATACAATATAAAATCATTCCCAAAAGTCTATTAGTAATCCCATGGCAAAAATTCTTCATTATAAGGATCGTGATAAATGTCCTCTAAAATTCTCATATAAGCTTCAATCACTTCATTTTTAAATGTATAAATAGGTATTAAAATCTTGTCTGTCCAAAACAGATAATTAATTCAGGTACTGACATTCAGATGCTTTTAAAAAAGACAGGTGAATGGAATTTGAATCTGGTGGAGAACTTGATCTCTTGTCTTTGAATCTGCTACAAAAAGCCTTTACAAAGTTTCAAATAGTAACATCATATGCTGCAAATGTTGAGTTTCAATGTCACAGGTTTTCTCTTTGACAAATAGCTGTTCCTTCAAGACTGTGTGTCCCAGCACACATGTGTATCCATGCACTGGTGATGAGCCTACTAGTTTTACAAGGAGGAATTCCAAAATGGCCTGTCAGCGTAATTTAAGGTATCCAGGGTCTATTGGAGCACAGGCTTTTGTGTAAGCTGCAACCCCTGAAATGGGATGCTCAGATCTGAGCCAGCAAATCTGGAACATAAAAGCATAAAATTCTACTATTCAAGCAAAGGAGCTGGATTTTTATCTTGGACACAATGTGAAACCAGAAGTGGTGGTGCCACTAGGTAAAGATGAGATTTTGCCTGAATCCCAGGTGGAAGTGCTTGCAGACTTCTGTGCCAATGGAGAAATTTGTGCTTTAGTCAAAAAAACTGCTAATGCAGTTTGTGCCCTTAAATTACCTGAGAAAGAGTAGCTCAGGAGAAGCTGAGGTTTTGGTGAGGCTAGAGCTAAATGCTTGACACTCACATAATGAGAAAGATTTTTTAGTGTTTTACCTTCCATTCCATAATTATGCTATTTTGTATCTGCTCAGTTAAAAGCTGAAGAATTATTCTGCCAATGACTCAGGATTGTTGCAGTTCTCTGCCTGTCTCTTTCTCTCACTAATTTAGGTTAAGTTTTCTGAGTAAGAGATAATGCCTTAAGCTTGCTCCTGAGATGGAACGGATAAGATATTTAAAGTTTATCTTGACCCTCCAGGTATTACAGTAATCCACTCTAATGCACCCTTGAGGGCTGCGATTGCTTCATCCATTGGTAACTTAAGATAAGTGATATTATAACACCTAATGAAAGTATTTTTATCCAACTTTCTCTCTCTTACCAAAAGTCAGAGAACTCAAAACAAAGTCAAAGATGGTAAGAAAAAGACAGAAGTACTAAACATTTTTCATGGCACGCATTTACATTCTGTTTGGAGGTCAATTAATCTTCCTGTGCTGCTGTACAACCTTATAATAGTTGACTAACGTACCCAAATAGTCTTCAGCACATGGTTCTTGAACAATAGAGAAAAATCAAAAGGAAAAATGCAGAGCAAATGTGTAGCATGGGTAAAGAACTGACCCAGTTCTTTTAATTCCCTGTGGAGATATTTGCATTTGGAAAGCAGCAAACTAAAGCAGGCATGCGATAGCTATGAAAAAAGAATAAAAGAAAAAAATAATGGGAAAAAAAATAGAAACTCCAAAGGATTCAAATGATGAAGAAATTGAGGGTGGCAGGATCAGGAATCAAGAGACAGTCAGGGCAGCATCATTGTCTATTCATCTTTGAGCCCCTGACTGTATCATGTAGGCTGAAGAAAGAATTGCCTTTAAAGAGGGTATTTGAAACAAAAAAAGCAAAAAAGTTTCAATACTGATTATATAGGCAAATTTATAAGTATCTGCAAGAAATAGCATTTAAAGTGAACCAGGTTGGTGATAACAATGGCTAGGATATTGGCAGAGCAAAAGAATGGCATCAGCTGTGACTCAGAGAGAAGTGGCATATATGAGCACTGGTGACTCAGAGAAGTTGCATTTGGCACCTACAGCAAGAAGAAAGTGTCCCTTTCTGTCATTGTGGTCAATCAAGAGGAAGATTCATTGGCATTGTGAAAAATGTGAGTAAAAGAGAATTATTCAGTGAAAGCCATGGAGTGTAAGGATGAGTTAGTAAAGGACTGAAACATAAGACATTAGCACGAATTATGGTGGTGTGGGTGGATATTGATTATGATGGAAGTACTAGTATTTGGGGTGGAGTTGCCTTTCGAATGGAGAGCGTCACCAATGATTGCACAAAGATTTCTCTTTGCTCATGTTCTACATGCTGGAAACTGTAGAAAAGACCAAGGCTTGGATGTGGACCAGTGTTTCTAAAACAAGGAAAAACTCCAGAGTCTCCTGAGTCAACGCTGATGCAGAAGCATTAGAGGCCTTATCTCCAGAGACACTTGGGATGGAGTTGCAAGTCACTGTAAGCAGCATTATAGAAAATCATCCTTCACTTGTGTACTTTCCATGAAGGATGGGAAGAGCTTAAATATTCATAATTTTAGAGCCTGTGGAACCGCCAGCCCACTCAGAAGACTGTTACTTGAAATCAATTGGTTTTAAAGAAAAGGGAGGATGAAGTTCCCCATATGCCAATTCAGGCATGAATGCAGCTTATTGCAGAGTCTGAGGGATTCAGGTTAGCAGTGAGAAACGTGCTTGTTTAGTGTGGCAGGCTGCTGTCTCATTATCATACTTCTGCTAGCATTCCTAAAGGGAGGGTATCTCTCTCAAAATGAAGATTAGAAATTGGCCCACGTGAAGCAAAGGTTTTAGCAACTGAAACAGAATAATTTTTCAGTCTTGGAAGGCAAAGATGCACAGGGGGATGGGAAGGAAGCAGCCTGCTTGTAATGAATCATGTTATTTTACTAACATGCAGCAGCTGATGAATTGTTCCTCAGCATGGCACACGTGGATTACCCAAACTGAAAAGAGTTTATGGCCTTTGTCATGGAGTGAAGACTATCCAAAAGCAACAGTTAGATAAGTGAGACCTTGGCTGTATTTGCCCATCTCTTGGGGAATATCCGTACACAGAAGTGTGCAGAATTGTGAGTCCACAGAGAAATCACCCCACGCTGCTCCAAGATGTTGGGTAGTCAGAGCAAGTGCCTGGTCACCCGAGGCCATGGCACCAGTGGCCACTGGAGGGGAAGGTGTGGCTCTAGGCTGGACTGGGGTGAGCATGAAGTCAGTGAATGCCGCAGAATAGAGGCAAAAATCTCTAGATTGAAATTTCTACCTAGCAACTACAGCCCTCCAACTTAATAAATAAATTGTAAATTTTAAGTCAGTGTGTGGTGTGGGTCTGTCCTTTCAGTGATTTCACCTCTAATTTGCCCTGTGACATCCTGGCTGAAAAGCTGTGCTGTGACATCAGTGCTGAAAAGATGTATTTTCCCCCTGGAAGTGCAAAACACTGGGGAAAGTTTGCAGAGTGGCTGGAAACTGATCTCTTTTTAAGAGACACAAGCTCTGACAGGAAAGAAAAATCTGTCATTGAAATAGGGTATTAAAATAAATAAGAGCTCATTTTGCCAGTCTAAAATTACACTACCTCAGACCTGGATTTTCCCAGTAAACTTCAGAAAACTCAGAGTAGTGGGTGGGTGACAAAAGGGACAATTGGTCAGTGAATGGGAGACATGGATGGGAAACAAGCATCTAATATGCCATTTAGTTTTCATGGTTGCATGTAAGATTACACACAAATTACCTTGATCTTCTTTAAGCAAATGAATTATTAATCATTAAGCTGTACTCTTTTATATTTACATTTAGTTGCAAAATCTTTAATCTTCCTGAATCTTTCAAATTTCCTCTTTAAAATACTTATGGTTGTAACAAATGCTTACAGATTCTCTCTAAAACAGATCATTTATCAAAGCAATTAAGGCAGATACTTTGCTACCAGAAATGTAGAGGGATTAAATTCATAATTAGGTGGATATAATCTCTGAGAGGAAAAGAGAGCACTATATACTGCTGAACGGAGAAGATTTATCCATTATTTTAGGAATATTGAGCTGAAGACAAAATCAAATGGTGAGATCTTAGTGACTAAAATGTGAGTTATGTTGGAGTTTTGCAAAATCCTCATTGAAATTCATCAGAAAACATATAAAAAATTAATGGTCAGCTAATAAAACACGTTCTATGAAGGTTTAATGTGCAGATATAAAATGGCTGGCACTTGTTTCCCTACTGTTAAAAGGTGCAGTGTGTATCTCAGGTCTATTTCTAAATATAGAAAAAAAACCATGATGAATCTAATGAAAACTAATACGAGAATTCTTTACTTTTGAAGTTAAAATTTCCAGTTTTATGTTATGAAGGGGCTTACACAGCAGTAAGTTCGGCTCTCAAAACGTTTCTGTGTGGAAATTGTCTACCTCTAGAGACATGACACAACTTCAAAAAAATGCAGAAAGAAGCACAAATTGAACTATATAATCACAGACCAAGGCTTGCGTTACAAATTCCTAATTCAGCAACATGGGTAAAGCAGTCATGCCTCACTCCTCTCTAAACACTGATCCTTCAAGACGTTCAGGGACTCCTGCTTACTCAGGATTGAAAAGCATGATACAATACCATAAAATCTTAGCTTCTTGATGAACAGTGGGTTCATTTCCTTCACATGATCTTGGCTCAGATAATAAACTTGTTTTCCTCTTGTGGATAAAGAAACTGATATTGTGGCCCCAAATTGTTAGAACTAGTTTCAAAAGACAAGCTGAAATACATTGGGCAAACAAGTTTCTCAGATTTTTTTTTAAGTTCTCAAAAAAATGTATGTCCACTGCTCTCACTTCTTTCTGTAGCAGCTTCACCTATAAATTTAGAGCATGTCACATTGCATGCTTTTACACTTGCGATTCAACACTATCCTTAGGAAATGAAGGGAACTGACTGGGATACAGATATTTCTCACCAATGAGGGTGCTGCTAAGTATGACTGCCATAAAGAAAAGAGAGAATAAATGTACTGGTAATCGGCCAATGCAGAAAAGCTGATTATAAAAAAGTACATTATCAATGTGAAAACATTTGAGAAGTTAATTGGAAACCATCTGTTTCCTCCACGTTTGTAGAGCATCTAGCACAGTTACATTTCAGACTCTAATCTAGTCTTAAATGATAAAATATTGCCATTCACCATTATTACTTTTTCTAATCTCAAAATTTTACATATTAGAAACCTTACAGCTAAACATGAAATGGAAATATACCAGAGCAATCACTAGGTACCATATATTTCACCACAATGTGATGTTTTCTGGTTGAGTGCTAAACACTAGACAACATGAGTTTTACGTTGGACACACTGACATATCCTGCAGTGCAGTGTCGTGAGCTGTGCTAATACAACTAAATTCAACAGCAGATAGTATGAAGCACTATGAATTAACTAAATCCATATTTATTTATTTATTTATTTGAAACAAAGCTGAATATTGTGGCATTTACCACAAATCTCCTATTCACACCATGGAACTCCTCCCCCCACAATAAATAAACCTCCAAACACCCACCACCACCACCATCTTGAGGTTTTGCAAGTTTATTCTTAAATAACTATAGCAAATAATGGCAAAATAATAGAAGATGTTCGATTGCCAAAAATATGTTGTGGTGCAGAGAGCAGGAATTACTGTCTTGGCTTTAAAATTCTGTTTTAGTTTTTTTACAAGTCTCTGTATGTATTTTAAGTTTTGAATTTAAAGCTGCTGGTGTCAAATATGTCAGGCAAGTTAGGTATTACTGCCTTACTTGCTTCCAAATAGGAACTAGTTCCTATTTGCTAATGATATTCTCCTTAATGGTAAAGACATAGAAGGAAGGTTTTTCAAAAGCACCTAATTCTCCCCAAAGTCACTTGATTGTTGGAAAGCTGACGTGCCTTTTGCAGCAGCATGGTGTCTTCTCAGAAGAGCTCACCACAGATGGAGAGATTTGGAGCATTTGAGCACACAGAGATGAGCATCTTTATCAACATCAGGAGCTCACAGCTTGCAAGCGATGGGGTGAAAAATGTCATAGATTTGGTATGAATTCAGCCCTTGAAGGTCCATTTTCTGAATGTAAAGATGCTGGCATACTGGCTAGATCACCTCAGGGCAAGTCTAAACAAAACAAAACAAAATAGCATATTTTCCCAAAGTAATGCTGGGGTGTGTGTGGGGTGTGTGTTTTTCTCGTATGTGCTAGGTTGCTCACAGATGAGCTCCTATGAAGGACAAATTCCAGGTTATGGGCAAAATCTCCCACTAAGAGAAGCAACTTTGCATCATGCCCTGTTTAGGCAAAAAATTTTGAATAAAAATGTACCAGTGTCAATAAAATCTAACCTTGAGAATCAAACCCTATATTTGACAAAAGGTCTTGTTTTCTGGGTGATAATTTTCATTCTGTTATACTTGTCTTGTGATGTGGAGGTGTTTTCCATATGGGTTTAGTGCTTTGCAGTGAGTGGGTGGCTTTCAGGGCAGTGGAATAGGAAAACGAATGTCTGGGATGATAGAATTACAGAGGTGAGCTGCAGGCTAGCTGCATTTTTGCATGCCACTAGTCTTTTTACGGATTCTTGTGAGTGACAGTAATTTTTCAATCATTATCCCAGTTAGATTCTTGGGAAACTCTCATTTTTAATATTTTCTAAATATTTTAACCAGGTGTCTTACAGTGGTTTATTATGTTTTAAACATGTTACTCTATACTGTGAGACCTTGTGCAAAATTAAGTCTCATCATCAGCACTATCTTCATATCTCCAGTGTCAAAATAACAGTAGGTGCTGTGGAAATGTTTGGTAAATTCAGCAGGAAGCCTGTCTGAAATCGGTGCAGAGCTATCGTTCTGCTGTTTAGCTGCCACTTATTTAATTATATGCTTAGTCAGACTTCTTGGAAGCAGAAAGGTGTTCCTTCAGGGACAATTTCCAGGAGCACTGTACAGCAAATATACCCAGGACTTGTCACTTATTTATTAGACATGTTCATAGTGTGTCTACTGAACTCCCCTTCAGAGTGCTTTAAGTACACCGAGATGTAGCACTGGCATCTGTGACGGAGAGAAAAAGACTTCACTGAGAGGTTCAAATTAACAATTTATTTGGACTTCACTCACAGGTCCAATAAGCCACTATTGCAAGTTCTTATGGATACAATGGAAGAATGCACTATTGCAATTTAAGGAAAAAACAAAACAAAAGCAATTCACAGCATACACTATTACCACCTAACAGGTGATTCCGAAAAGTAACAAAACAGACCACCAGCGCGCTAGATATGAATACCTTAAACGAGTGCACAAATCATGACCTTAGAGCATGCTAGATATCATACGTATGTTATTAAATCACTTACCCTCTCTCTCAGGTAAGGCCACTCAGTGCCGGGAAGTTACCTTGCACAGCGTCCTGGACAAGGCGGGGAAGAATCTCCTACAGGCCAGCTGTATCTTTGAAGACTCCCCATTTTGCACCCCAAAACTTTGGACTTAAATATCCTGTTTCGGGACTGTACTTGAATGGATTACACTATCTGGGATGGTTATCTCCGGTGGTTTGATGGCTCCTTAGATCGCAATGTTTATTTTGTGATGTCTCGCACTCACTGAAGAGTGGTGGGAGGTGACGCAGGGCATTTTGTTTGTTAAAGGCACCATTCGGGTTTCTGTTCTGGTTTCGGTTCTTATTGTAATGTAGTGTCGAGACCACCCCAGGCGGAGCCATTTCCACAGCTCCCCCCAAGTTATCTCTGCATAGATAGGGATCAATAAGCGGCTGCCACGGCGGGATGGAGCTGAGTCGGACGGACGACAACTCCCTGCATCTCACCTTTTGTGTTCCGAAACCGGTTTGGCCAGGTGCTCCCATTCAGCATCCTTAGAAAAAGACCCTGACAAAGGTGAGAGTGGTCACAAATAGTACACCCTGCCTACGTGTGGGCTGCTGAGGATACAGAGGACCTTCAGTTCCAGCATAAGTTAACTTCTGATTACAACTAGAAAACCTCCTGTTTTCCTAGTAAAAAGCACAATATTTTCAGTTGCACTTGGCCATGACAGTGTGAGACAAAATTCACTCTTGGCTTCCATATTGTAAATAGAAAATAATAATAGAGAATTATTTCTACCCTTAACTATCTCTTAAGTGGTAGAACATGAATGGAGCATCACATGTCTTACAGATAAAATGGTATATTTCAGACTGTTGCAAGAACATTTGGGTCACCATCCAGAAATGAAGTAAGCCACAAATGAAATAATCAATTTTTGTTTAGGGAGTTACAATTTCCCAAGGACAGTTTATAGAGAAATCCATTTGCATTTCACAGGTCAATGGTCTTTAGAAATTTCACAGATTGAAATAAAATAATTGACATGAAAAAGATAGTTATAACCCTGATTGTATATTCAGGATATAGAAAAAGACCTTGATGATGCTGCATTTCTTGAACTTTTGGGAGTGTTTTTCTTTTTTTTTGTAAATAGCTGTAAATATGACATGGTAGACTTGAAGAGGGATGTCTTGTAGTTCAATCACCTGACTTGATCCATAAGGCCTGTTCTTCAGTTCTTCTGGCTGGTGAGCTCAGAGCAAGCTTAATCTCTCTGTTGCAGTTTCTCATCTGTGAAACGGAGATTGAAATATTTTCTTTTTATATTCTTTATCCACTTGGTTTTGTGAGCTCTGAAGAATAGCAAATGTCTTTTGGTTTGTGGATAAACAACATACTGTACAATGCAGCCTTGAATTTGAATGAATTTCTTGTAGCTCAGGAAGTTCTTCTGAAGTGAGTAAATTCACTGGCAACTGCAGTTCACTCTCTTCAAAATTGAAATAAAAAAGCATAACCATAATGCAAAGTATTAATATTTTACTGCCTTATATAGCAATGCAGTTCAATACACCACAGGATTTTTATTACTGCAGTTCAACTTGATTTCCATAGGCAGATGATACTCTCCACATGCAGCTTGATCTGGGTAAAATGATTTATTTACGGAGTTGCTTCTTGAGGAAATTCTTTTCTTCATATTGTGGAACCCAGTGACAGATAAGGTCAGATTCAGCACATATGGAGACAACAGTTAAAAAAATAAATAAATCTGTTACTACAAATTCATCGACCATAAGAGAAAAACAAGCTGAACTTTCTTCTTTCTTTCTTTCTTTCTTTCTTTCTTTCTTTCTTTCTTTCTTTCTTTCTTTCTTTCTTTCTTTCTTTCTTTCTTTCTTTCTTTCTTTCTTTCTTTCTTTCTTTCTTTCTTTCTTTCTTTCTTTCTTTCTTTCTTTCTTTCTTTCTTTCTTTCTTTCTTTCTTTCTTTCTTTCTTTCTTTCTTTCTTTCTTTCTTTCTTTCTTTCTTTCTTTCTTTCTTTCTTTCTTTCTTTCTTTCTTTCTTTCTTTCTTTCTTTCTTTCTTTCTTTCTTTCTTTCTTTCTTTCTTTCTTTCTTTCTTTCTTTCTTTCTTTCTTTCTTTCTTTCTTTCTTTCTTTCTTTCTTTCTTTCTTTCTTTCTTTCTTTCTTTCTTTCTTTCTTTCTTTCTTTCTTTCTTTCTTTCTTTCTTTCTTTCTTTCTTTCTTTCTTTCTTTCTTTCTTTCTTTCTTTCTTTCTTTCTTTCTTTCTTTCTTTCTTTCTTTCTTTCTTTCTTTCTTTCTTTCTTTCTTTCTTTCTTTCTTTCTTTCTTTCTTTCTTTCTTTCTTTCTTTCTTTCTTTCTTTCTTTCTTTCTTTCTTTCTTTCTTTCTTTCTTTCTTTCTTTCTTTCTTTCTTTCTTTCTTTCTTTCTTTCTTTCTTTCTTTCTTTCTTTCTTTCTTTCTTTCTTTCTTTCTTTCTTTCTTTCTTTCTTTCTTTCTTTCTTTCTTTCTTTCTTTCTTTCTTTCTTTCTTTCTTTCTTTCTTTCTTTCCTTCTTTCCTTCTTTCCTTCATTCATTCATTCATTCATTCATTATTCCATGTGTCTTGCAATCCAAGGAGAAGGGGAAATTATTTTTTTTTAACTTAGGCTCCCTAGTAAGACTAAATGCTTTGGACAATGTTGTGTGAGTCACAGGACTAGAGTTTGCCAATGGATAACTGCCATATCAGCCTCAGAAAATGGAATAAACAGTCCTAATTTTGTCTTCATTCTCTTTGACAAGGTTCAAGATTTTTCAAAATGATTCTGCCCAATTCAAATTATAAATTGGATTCTTTGAACAATAAGACATTAGAAGGTATGAGATGAAAGTGATTAAAGAAACAGAATATAGTTTGTAAGAATATATCTTATTTCATGAAAACATATCACAATATAAATCTTCAGTGCAACCAGCCTTAAGTCTAGTGTATCAATACAGAATAAACTTGCAGTTCAAGTTGAAAGTACGTCAGAATAATGGGGCTAATTCAAAAGTCAGACATTTAAGCCTCCTATAGTCTAAAAAGAGAGTAATGAAAACTATGGAATGTGATTGCATATTACCTTAGTATTGTGGGGAAATATATATATATATCTCTCTCTATATATATATCTATATATATATCTAAAAAGAATTTATCTTACTAATAATAAGCCTATAAATGGTGATACAGATTTCAGAATACAAAATCAGTAAGAACATATGGTTGCTTCCCTACAAATGGGACACTGGGTGTAATCACCAAGAAGCAAAATCTATTAGCATTGGGATGTTTTAGATTTAGTGTCTGGCATGCTGATATATGTCTTATTCCATAACAAACAATATGTTAATGAAAAAGACAAAGTTCTGTCATTTTTAACTATACAGCAACACCACTTATCAAAATGAAGACACATATAGGAGCTTTATGTTGTGAAATTTTTTTTCAAAGACAGACCTGGGGAGGGGAGTCTTTTACTTTTTAGTGCATCATCAGTCTCAGTAAAAAGGGGAGGTTACAGTTATGAACAGTCTGTCTGTGCTGGACTCATCTGCTGGTGGAGCTAGTATTCAGGGATGAATTATTTCACTCCGTCTCAGTGCTGTTCTCTGAAAGCATTAAAATTATTGCCAAAATTTCACTGAATGAAACTTCCCAGCCAGGACACTAGTTGTTGTCAGCACTGTGTTTATTTTTTCTTCATATAAACGTTCAAACTGCATAACTTGGGGACTTATTTTCTTCAGCATCCCAAATAGGCATATTGTGTATAATAATTTTTCATATGTTGAATCAGCAGACTGGCTGTTAATTGCCTGAAGTATTCCCAAATTGGCCATTAGGAGAAAGAACTTCTGCAATACTTTAATTTTCCCCCTTGTCTGTTCTCCATGTCACCAGCCCTCAGCTGAGAGATGAAGTGCCAGAATATTCTCATTTTGTGGCACCTTTCAGTTCTCCAACTGGCAGGCCAGACATCCACACATTAGGTGCCTTGAAAATACTCTCTAAAATATTTGTTCCCCAATGAGTCTGTAAAAAAATGTAGTGCCTTGTTAGACACTAATTGTATCTGCCATGTAGCTGCACCACGGAAATTTTCCAAAAAACATTACCCATATGTCAAGGTATTCCCTTAGCTCCCTGATTAATAATAAAATCTCTTATTACATCCCTGCTAATTGAGGATACTGTGCATCAATACAAATGTGCTGCCTATGGGAGGCAGCTTTCAGGGGCAAGATTAAAGTAAGCCACTTAGTGTCTGCAAGAATTTCATTCCTTCTCCCTTCATTAGCATTATCTGGGCCATAGAGAGCTTATTCCAGCTACAGTTTTTAAGTCACTTTAGGGACAGTAACTGTTAGTGGCCATTTACCACTCTTCTCAGCTGTACAGGAATTGTTCCAGAAGAACGTATTTTGGCTGAGGTAGCCTGATTTGAGTACATGCCTCCAATACACACAGGGTTACTATAGTTACAACCCATTTAAAAAAAAAACAACACACCACCCATCTTGCTACAGGCAATATTGTGTAGCTTCAGTATGGAGTGAGTATGAGCATCAGAAGAGAACAGCAACATTGAGAATGCTAATTTCAGCCACCTGGCGGCATTTTATCCTCCACTTCCTTTCATCCTGCAAACAAAGTACTTAAAATTAGAAAAAGTTTTGCAGCTGCCACGGTTTCTCCCAATGTACCCACATTGCTACCACCCCTGACACTGCCTCAGCTAAAATAAGAAAGGTGAATCTATGAAAAGTCCTTCTTTTTCTTCCCCAATGGTTCAATTTAACCCCTTTTTCTGCCAGGGTGAAGGGTGCCCTTCCAATTTTAGTTGAAGAAAACTGGCATTTAATGCACTCAGGCAGTTTTATGCTCAGCAGCCTGATGTTTCAACACAGAGAGTGGGGACTCCGAACCTCTGAATCTCAAGCCAGCTATATGGAACCTGTTTGTAATTATGTGCCCAATTGATTGTCACATAAGTCATACGGTTTGGCCTTCATGTGCATACTCTCTAGCTATATGGGATGTGTAGCGTGAGGCAGAGATATTCATGCTCTCTAGCAACGAAGTGCTATTTTATCTCTGGTTTTGTCTGATAAGCCAGCATTAAAGTGCAAATATCTGTATAGTTAATTCCCCAAGAACTACCTTTACACCAAAATAGAGAGAAATTTGGTGGAGTTATGCGTTCAGAGAAACACACTTGCACTCTCCTGAGTGGGTGATGTTTTATCCTTGCAAATTTCCTTGCTAACAATGGATGTCCTCAAGACTGAAAATGAGGCAAATGCAGGTATTTGCTCTTTTGTAGTTGCGTATTTGAGTGGTGGTACTTGGGGTCCAACCTCTTCCACATATTCAAAGTAACATCCAAGTTAAATAACCAGACCTGAATGTTGCAAGAAATCTGTGGCCAGCAAGGAACATCATGGTTGTCACTCAGATACATATTACAGTCTTTGTTACTTTGCAGCATCAGTTGGATGCAACTGTACTTTCCCCGTGTAGTAGTACACCTTCCTGGTGAGCATTACTGGTAAAAGAGATAGAACTTTTAGTTAAAGATTTCTTAATATTTGCTATAAAAGATCCAGTTGTCAGTTGCTGCTTTGGTCAGAACATTCCCATATTAGGTCACAGCTGTAGCCTTACCCTTCTCTTAGAGATTCAACTCTAACAGCTCAGACATTTCTGTGTATAAAATCAGGGTAATGTATCTTGTTTTGTTCATGTAAAAAGAATTGTTAAACCTATTTAGGTATTATTTTTTGTATGTGTTTCCTTGCTTTCAGATAAGGCTTTGAAGTCCATCAGAGGTTTGAATATCTTCACAGATGAAGACTCCATAAACTTTCTCGGGAACCTGTTCCAGTATTTTATCACTCTCACAGTAAGACAACTCTTTTCCTTATGTTCAGATAGAATTTTCAGTGTTTCGTTTTGTACCCATTGCCTCCTGACCTGTGACTGGGCACTGCTAAGAAAAATCTGATTTCATCAGCTTTACTCCCCACATTGGTTATTTATATATATGGATATATATATTAAAAATTATTAAAAAAATATGTATTA
>VYZM01008038.1:126827-168472 GCA_013398915.1 Dromas ardeola
TATACCCTCCCTGAACATTCTTTTCTCCAGTCTGAACAGTCTCAGCTCTCTCAGTCTCTCCTTGTATGAGAGAGATGTTCCAGTCCCTTCATCATCTTTGTAGTCCTGCACTAGACCTACTTGAGCATGTCCACACCTTTCTTGTACTGGGGAGCCCAAAACTGGAACCAGCAGTTCAGGTGTGCTTAACCTGAAGCAGACTGAGCAGAGGGGGAGGATTACCTCTCTTGACCTGTTGGCAACAGTCCTCATAGTGCAGCCCAGGAGGGGCTTTTTTGTCACGAGGGTACATTGCTGGCTCATGCTCCGCATGCTGTCCCAACAAGGACCCCCACCTCCTGCTCTGTAGACCTGCTTTCCAGATGGTCAGCCCCCAGAACATACTTGTGCGTGGGGTTATTCCTTCCCAGCTACAGGGCTTGGCATTTCCCTTTGTTGAACTTCATGTTCAACATGAAGACAGGGGCCTGTCAGGCCCCTGTCCAGCCCGTCCAGATCCTTCTGAACAGTGGAACAACCACCTGGTGTATCAGTCTCTCCTTCCTCTGCAAACCTGTTGAAGGCACACTCTGTCCACCTTCCAGGTCATATATGAAGAGGTTAAAGAGTTTATGAACTCAGTATTGATCCCTGGGATACACCAGTAGTGTCTAGCCTCCAACTAGACTTTGTGAAGCTGATAACAACCCTTTCAGCCCAGCAGTTCAGCCAGTTTTCAGTACGCCTCAATACACTCTTATCTAGTCTGTACTTCATCTGTCAATGAAGATGTTACAGGAGACAATGTCAAAAAGCCTTACAGACGTCAAGACAGACAACATCTACTGTTCTCCCCTCATCCACCAAGCCAGTCATTAATTGCAGAAATCTGTCAGGTTTGTTAAGAACAGTATTCCCTTCCCAAATCCATGCTGACTACTCTTGATCACCTTCTTGTCCTTCATGTGTTTGGAAATAGCTTCCAGAATCAGTTGTTCCACCACTTTCCCTGGGACTGAAGTCGGTCTGACAAGCCTGTAGTATTCCAGATCCTACTTGTCCTTCTTGAAGATGGGAGTGACATTTGCTCTTTTCCAGTCCTCAAGAACCTCTCCCAGTTATCACCTCCTTTCAAAGATAATTGAGAGTAACCATGCAATGTCATCAGCCATCTCCCTCAGCACTCATGGGTGCAGTCCACCAAGCCCCATGGACTTGTGTATGTCTCTTTTGTTTAAGTACGCCCTAACCTGATCGTCCTCCACTGAAAGTAAGTTTTCCTCGTTTCAGATTTTCCCTATGGTATCAGATGTCAGGGATTTCTGGAGACTGTTTTTAGCAGTTAAGACCAAAGGAAAGAAGGCATTGAGTACCTCAGCCTATTCTGTGTCTTTTGTCACCAGGTTTCTCTGCCCCATTCAGCAGCTGGTCCACATTTTCCCTAGACACCTTTTTGCTACTGATTTATCTGTACAAGCTTTTTGCATTGTCCTTTATGTCTCTTGTGAGATACAACTCCATGTGGGCTTTGGCTTTCCTAACCGCATCCCTGAAAGCTCAGACAGTATCTCTGTTTTCCTCCTAGGTAACATACCTCTGCTTCCACCTCTTGTACACCTGTTTTATTTCTAAGTTTAGTCAGGAGTTCTTTGCTCATCCATGCATGTCGCCTACCACCTTTGCATGACTTCTTATGTGTCACGATGGACACTTCTTGAGCTTGAAGGGAGTGATCCTTGAATATCAACAATCTCTCATGGACCCCTCTTCTCTTCATGGCCATATCCCATGGGATTTTTCCAAGAAGATCTCTGAACAGGCCTATGTCTACTCCCCTGAAGCCTGGGTCTATAGTTCCACTTTTTGCTGTGCTCCACTCTCGCAGACTTCTGAAGTTCACTATCTCATGGTCACCCCAAAGTTCTGTCCCCAGCCAGTTCTTTCTTGCTGTCAGCAGGAGGTCCCGTTGGTTTCCTCTCCACATTAGCTCCTCAGGAAGTTATCAACAATGTACTCCAGAAACTTCATGGATTGTTTGTGCCCTCTTCCGTTGTTCCTGCTGCAGGTATCAGGGTCATTATAATTCTACATGAGGACCAGAGACTGCAACTGTAAGGCTTCTTCCAGTTGTCTCATCTTCCTTGTCAGGAAGTCTATAGCAGATAGGCACATCAATGCCACCCATGTTGGCCTGCTCCCTAACCCTGACGCTCATCTGTGTCAATGGCTGAATTATAAATCTCTGAAAAGTTCTGTTTGTGTTTTCTAAGTAGGTAGATGTTACAAGCTGCACTGAAAGTCTATTCACAAATACGTTTCTGTGAGTTTGGTTTGACTTTCTGGCTTTGTAATTTTAGTGTCTAATTATTGGGCTTGGGAGGAGAGAAGGGGCAGATGTGTCATTTCTGCCAAATTGGAGGAGCAACTTGAGCAAAGAGATGCTTATGAATCCAGACATCTGTTCAAACAGAAATTGAGTGGTTTCTCTTTTGCAAAAAATTTCATAAATATTTAATTATACGACAGGTCTTTTTTTTTGCCTAGATTGTTCTAGTACATATAGAGTCAAACAGCATTGATCAGTAGTTCAGATCGGTGCTCATAAAAGGTGTGACCTTGCATTTATTACTGAAATTTGTTCTGCTACCCTGGGGGAGCTTCTGCAAAGTCTTCTCAAATATTGACTAACTTGTTCCATGTTGCTATTTCTGGTATCTCAGTCTTACCCTTGTTTTCAGGGTTTCATTTATATTTGTATAACTATCCTGTACAAAACCAACCCTAGCAGAGATGCATGGATTACTGCATTCTGATATTTTTGCCAAGTTGGAAAACGACCATCCATTCCCACTGGGATTTTCTGGCTAAATGCATAACCTCACTGAATTCAATGACAGAACTCCTCTCACTTCAGTAGTATTCAAATTTCACCACCTGTTTCTAGTCCATGGCAGCACATTAAGAATCCCACTGCACAAGGGAGTTCATCAAAGCCTGTTGGAAGTCCGAATAAATTATAACAAGTGTTACTCCCTTTAGAAAACTTTGCAGTGGTTTTTTTTTTGTTTTGTGATGGTGTTTCTTTTTTTTTCCTTCAAGTGTAATGCTTGTGAATACGTATTGACAAAGAAAGAATTTCATCTTCCTGTTTCTGAGATGGTTCCAAAAGAAAAAGTATCGATGTTGAAATGCGAGTTCTGTGTCATTTTAGAAGGGTATCTCCCCCCAGGTTCCCTGGAGCTTTCTTGTGTCACTTCATTTGCCATGCCTCCATTTGTTTCACATCCCCCCCCACCCCATCATAAAAACCATATTTTCATGCATACAGAACAGATGTTGCTTTCAAGCTCGCTCATGGGTCTCTTTCAAAAGGGTTGTGAGGGGACCTGTTCCCCTGCAAACTTTCTGATGGCACCTCTGCTGCACAGATTGCAGACTTCAGCGCAGACACCTATTTCTTTGTGCATGGGAAACAGGATGCTGCACCAAATACCATCTATGTTGTATGAGAATGGCTTCTTCATTAGAGATAAAAAATGTGTGTGGGCCTTGCTCAGCTTCCAGGCTCCCACTGTGTTGGCTGCTGAATATGCAGCCAGCAGCCCAAGTGGCTTGTAAATCAAAAAGATGGGATGAGAAAAGAAATAGAAGTGAAATGAAATCACCTGGGCTTAAACAGCAGCTCAGTGGCAGACTAGGACCCCAAAATCTGTTTTTAACACCTGCTCTGACATCCTATGCTCTATGCTGTGCATAGAACATCCTATTTTCTTCTAGCCAGCTCTGCGGAAATCTGGCATTGCAGATGATACCTAAATTTATTTGGACCTTTTCTCTAGGAATCACATTGTTGCAGAGTACAGATATGCTGCTGGAGAGTGTTTTTCTTGTCTAAGACACTCATGGTAGTTTGTCTACTGTTTCTTGCCTTGTATTTTTCCTGTTTCTCTCTCCTCTTCACTTGCTGTTGCCTGTATTCAGGTATTTTACTGATAGGTGTTTCAATTATGCAAGAATGAGATATATTTGCCCTCCATTTGCCAGTTCAGCTTTGTATAAGAACAAAGCTTTCTACTGTGTACTTACTCCTAATGGAACTTCAGCAGCTCTGTTTTTATCTTCAAGTTGTGTCACCTTGAATTTACCATGCATTTATAGTGAAGTTTTATATGTCTGTGATGCAACTTGGTTATTTTTGTTCTTTATGCCTTGTTTCAGCATGCCTGTCTAAAAGCATTATTATGACACTTTTTGCTATTACAAGGAAATACTGTAAAGTCTCCACTTTAGATTCCTTCCAGTAGATAGGCTGACCTCAGTGTCCTCTTAAGGCCTCTTCTATTTGTGTATGCCAAAGGACTGTACATACTCTCAAAAACAGTTACTGAATTCTTTGTCAGAAATTTGTGGTATGGAAGAGGTTTTCTTTTTACAAGTGAAGAAACCCCATTCCTAAAAAATAACCTCCTTTCAAGTATCTCCAGTTATCAGTCCAAACCAAAGTGCCTAATGCATTAGAAATATGGTCCATTAGAAATATAGTCCATTAGAAATATAGTCCATCATCACTCCAAACCAATGTAACGTAGCCCATTATGCTCTGAAATCCACAGTCCAAAGTATAGAACTCAATCTTGTTGCACAGACTGTCATGGACTGTGTTATTTTTATATTTAAAATTTATTTTATTGGGATTTTGGCATAGCGTAATGCTTATATGAGAAATAAAACCTCTGAAACAAGATGGTCAATCACTGTATGGATGGCAACAGGATTCTCTGCTGTAAGGCCCCCTGCAGGGTTCTCTTCAGCTGGATCAGGAGATACTTCCCGAGCACCTGCTTGGGTCAGTTATAGTCCCCCCGAAGGGGTTCTGTATGAGCACCCCAGCACAAACATGTGCCTTCATTATTGATATCCCTCATTATAGTTAATCTGAAACACACGCAAAATGCCTTTTAACTGCCTATATACAAAAGACTATCCTATGTGACTATTGACAAATATTTTATCTCTGTACAAACTGATCGGTTTTGCCGCAGGCATCACTGAGAGTAGTCTCTGGAAGTCATCCTCCAGGCTGGACGTTAAACAGCCTAGAAGAGTCTCTGGAAACATCTAAAATTACCACCAGGAGGGCTCCTGCAACAATTAGTGAAGTAGCTAATTGTGAAGGTGGCCAGGAGTCCAGTCAGTTACCCAGTTCCAAGTGGGTCCATTGTCTCCAATCCTGACTTCATACGGGAACCTTCCAGAAGTTGTTTTTATTTGCTATTTTGAAATAGCCTGCTTGGTGTTTATGCTTTCCCCATTCCTTGTAAACAACCTTGTTTTCCAGAATTGCTAAGGGTAACGTGGTATTCCATCTTTGTCTGGCTCGTCTTTAATCTTAGCTCATTTTTTTAATCTTAGCTCATTTTCCTCATTTCACTAGCAGATTCTCATTTGACATATGTGATCCATTTTAGCCAGTTTCCAGGTCTCTTCCATCAATATCTATTGAAAGTTTTACCTCTTCCAGGATTAAACAAGCCGTTAGCAGTAGTGTTGTTGCATAGTTTATTACTATGGGTGTATTGCTTTTGAATGTGGACAGAAGTGTCATACACATTCCATTACAAGCTGCATTTGTGTAACATACAGGGAATCCCTTCCTGATTGACTTCCTATCATCTGTGTCCTCTTTCAGATAACTTTGTTGCAGTGCTACTTTTGTTCCAAGGAGTTTTGAATTCAGAAAGTTTTTCTAGCAATATTTTTTTTCTTGGGAACCCACAGTCTGGAGAGGGCTTTCCTTTCAGTCTGTCATTTCGAGCTGAAGAGGTAAACAACCCAGTCTGGATTTTTTTTTCATCAAAATGACAGTGTTAGACAATATTACTGAACTTCAGTACAAAAACAGCCCTTCTGTTAAACACCCCTGTCTTCTTCCGAGTCTGTAAGGCAAGGGAGACCAGTCTCACTGAGCTTCAGATTTTGGCACCATGCAATGACCTAGGAACCTATTTAACCTTTATTTTGTCCCTCTGTATTATGCTTTTTTGTTTATACACACCTTACTACTCCTTTTTTTTCTACAAACCCCTTTACAAATACAGCAAAAGAAGACTTTACTGGGTAAGTATTTTTCTGTTTTAAGCCTTTGCAATGTTGTGAAACTCTGGAGCAGGCGCAGTGGCATGGGTCTGCCTGGTGCTCTGCTCTTACATGGGAAGACATTGTTTTATGCTTTTAAAGAGGGGTTTCTCTGTAAATGGCAGGATACACCCTTGCACAAACACCCCACCCATCTGCCCACTGTACAGCCTTTGTGTTATTGCTTCTGGAGAAACAATTCATTCCTGTTGATAAGACTTCATCCTTATTACAAGCAAAAAATGTTAGAATTAATCATGTACACTTCAGTAAAAGGCTATGCTTTTGAGTTCTTGACTGCAAAACTGAGAAGAAAAGAAAAATAAAAAAAAAAGAGGAAAGTAGATAAATGAGGTATAGTCTTATGAGATAGCTTACATTTGAGTCTTTCCTTGTGTATGACCATGGATCTTTCAGGCCCAGCTTAGGCATCAGTCTGACAACTAAAGCTGGTGCTGTGCACTTGGGTACTTTTCCTCAGACCTTGTGATGGGGATCTTGGCCTCACTGTTTTCAGGTATTTCAAGGAAAGCAAAACTTCAAAGTAATGTGGCAAGAGTACATCCACTCAATTTATATCTAATTTATGGACCTTATTGTACTGAAGTTTTCTTCATCTATTTGGACTCAGAGAACGCAAATGAGACATCTGAGAAAGATTCTCCTTTGATGTACATGTAGACTGTTCATTCATGTTTATCTTTTTGCTCAGGGATTCAATGAAATTTCAGCTTAGATGTAGACTTACATCAGAAACTTTTCTAAATTTATACCAGATTACACAGTAAGTTATCCCTGTACAGAAAAATACCTAGAGACCAAACAGAGACCATAATAAAACAAATGTTGGAGGTATGGACACAGTATTCAAATGAAGAAAATTCTGTTCCCTCCATTCTTATCCATAACAGGGACCGTGAAACATTGTGACAAATCAAGTAATAATAGCTATAAGGGCAAGAACAATAGTCCTAGACACCTAAATAAAATACAGTCTTCTCTGTTTCCCCTAGAAGCTGCTAGCAGTAGTGAAGGCGTATCTTAAGCTTGTCGTTTCATGGTCTTGCATAGGTCCCAAGTGATGTAGGTAGTGCATTATTTGCTCTGCTCAACTGCTGAAGGGCTTAGGGCATTCCTGTTCTTTTTCTTTTAAAGATTCCTCACCCAAGATATGGTCTAATCGGAGAGTATATTTTCCCCATCTCACATACTCCTGAAACTGCCACACTTTTTTACTCTCTCAGTCATAGTAAGTACCCTCTCTCATTGCTGAGTTAATTAGATTTCTGATCCACAGCTTTCCACACAAAAGGTAAAATTTACTCTTGCTCACATCACTGACCCAAGCCTTAAGTGTCTGCAAGTGCTATGCTGAACACTGAAGTGAAGGACAGGTCCTGTGTTAGTCTTCTCAGAGCAGTGAATTTCACCCTTCAGTGCTTCACAGATCCCAGATCCCACTTATGCTGGCTGGTAATGGCAAAGGTTCCCTAGACTACCCCAGCACTCATAATAAATACAGCTTGAGTTAATTTTCCTGTGTGTCAAACTGCTACACTGCACAACAAAAATGATTTCCAGCATATTAATCAAGCAAAATGAGAGAAATGCAGAGTCATCCCATTACAACCTTCATGACTGTAACATCTGAGAGATGTCAAATGCCATTTTCTCCGCATGCTTAAAAATCCTTTTATGCTGCCATAGCTCCCCAAAGAAAATAAGCTATATTTGCCAGAAATAAATAAAAAATCAGTATGCAAGTCTTTTTGATGTTACTAGTGTGCTGAACTACAAGTGAGTAAGGGAAGGTGAATAATTTTGTGTTACTCTTTTAATCAAAGTAGTTAAGACAGCAAAATACTTTAAGTAGCAAACATGCCTGAGATGAAAAGAGAAGAAAGACTGTAAAAAAGTTCTGGTATGTAGAAAAACAATCTTTCTATGGCATTGTTCTTAACAACCAAATGATTGTCAAAGGACTGTTTGGGGAAAATAGTTTATAGAAGCAGAAAGCTCTCCAGACTCATAAAAATTACTAATACTATAAATAAGGTCTATATGGTATGAGGACTAAAATATCTATAATGGAAGGCATACTAATCCTAAATTACTCTAGTCAAATCTCTTACATGGACAAAGTCTGATTCAGTGGCAGGCAAATGACTGATTTATAATAGCCTTCCTGGAGGTCTAAAGGACATTTGCAATTTTTCTCTTTCTCTTTGTGGCAGACTTGTGATAATTTAAGTCCCTCATTTGCATGAATGAATTGTTCTGTAGCTTTGCTTCTAATGGTAGTCAGTCCAGGCAAATAGTAAGAAACCCCCAACCTGTGGCTTTCACTTAGAACACGGCAGCATGTAAGGGTAAACAGATAGAAATGTTGATGATTCTGTCTTATAGTTATGTGTGTTTAGTGTGTTATTATGTACACTTGTTCTTTTTGAATAATATTTTTAATTTCATAGGCCTAAAGGTACACTCTTGTAGGTAGAATCTCATTTGAAGTACTGATGAGCAGCCACAGATCCACCCACAAGCCACTTCTGAGGAAGAATTAAGGCAAAGCATTGAATTCTTTCTACAAAACCGTACTAAATACAGTCAGCAATAATTTTCTTCCTGAAACAGAATTCATCCTGTTAAAGTCCATCTTCATTCCCTGCCCTGTACAGAATACAATTCAAGCCTTTAAGTGTAGCTTTTAAGGTTTCATAAATGTGCTCCCTATCTTCTCTGCACTTGTTGGAGCTACTAAATAACAGCAATAATAAAAATGGCCTCTGGCATTCCCTTGAAATTCCTTGTCATTCAATGTCAAAACCCAATTTACCGCTGCCCTTCTCATTTAGATTCATGAACTTAAATTTGCAAATCCTTCATTCCCTCTCTAGGTATATGAAATCTAAATGAGTTCATAAAAAAAAAATTCTAGCTGAAAGATATACTAAACTATACGCCAGCAGCTGTGCTGGGACAGTTGAAGTTTTAATATATTAGGTTTATTTTCATTAAAACCTTCCATGCTTTCCTCTCTTTTTCCACTGTTTCTGCATGTTCTTTCTGTTCCTGCACTCATTTGTCTTCAATGAGATTTTTCCCTTTCTTCCCTTTTGGTCTGTCGAAAAGTCCACAAAATTTAAAATATTATCTTTCTTCAATGATTTGGTAGAATTAAAAGGAGATTCATAACTCAACTGCGTAATTACAGAGGAAGAACTTGGAATATTTTTTTTAAAAAAGTCCATTTGCTATTCAGGTGTGTTGTGGCTTGTTTTCTTTTCCTTTTTTTTTTAATTATATAATTTCCTTTAATCTCTTCTGAACTCAGTGGAAACTTTCCATTTAGGTGGTCCATTATACATGCTTCACATAAACAGAAAGTTCTACATGGTAAGGTTTATGTTTAAGTCATTCTTTAAAATGCACACTGAATTTTGTTATTACAGCTTTTCCCTTTGTCACTAAAACTTGGCGTATAAGATCTGATTCATGTTTGTCCTTTGTGCCCATTTAAGACAAGTGTCTCTTTTTTTCTCATTTTGATAAGTTAGATCTATCGACTATATGGTGCATAGTCCTTGACAGCCGATTAGGGAGCAAGAATAATCTCTGAATGCCAGGCTGACTTCTATTCAATACTTTACATATTTAGCAGACACTATACTTATTTTTTCAGTAGCATATTCTTTCCTGCCTTCTTGCCTGCAGCGTCCATAACCATTTTTACAGACTTTCTGGAACTCTTTTTCCTGTTTCTCCTGTTTTACAGCAGTGTCTACCTGTGAGAAGTCTCTGTTTGATTGTGGGGAAGGGTTTGAATATTGGATCAGGAAGAAACACCAGAACAGGCTGCTGATGAAATCTGACTCTTGAGCATCTTCACCTAATGTTAGAGGAGAACAAGGCACACAAGGCAGACCAAAGCTATCATATCTCTCTAAAATGTCCTTCCAGCCTCCCTTCATAAACTTATGTCTATATATATGTGTATATATATATAAAATGTAATTGATCATGTAGTTTTAATGCCCATAGCTACCTAATCAGAGTATAGACATTGTTTCAGTGGCTGCTCTGAGCGTTATTTGATTAAAAAAAATTAGGTGTTTTTATTAATTCCATGATGGAAGTTAAATTCCATATTTCATATTTCTTTCTCTTTAAAATCACTCAGCAGATAACAATCCAGGAATACTGATTCTGAAGTTCATTATTTTTGCAAGTGAATGAAGATATATATAAGAAATCCAAGAAGGTATGGAGGAGCAAATTCAGGAACTGACTCTTGAAATTGCTGGGATATAGACAATTGCCAGATGGTTTGCTTGGCTTGTTCATTAAGAATTCCTGAAAACTTTCTCACATTTACTTCCCACCCTTCCGCATCTTGGTTTTTGCTCTGCCTATACATTTTACACATGCATCTGTGGGACTCAGGACCAAATTTAAAACTGCTGTCCAGATTTTTCATTAAATATAATTTATTACTATATTCCTGCTTAAGGAAAAAACATATATACTCATTAGAAGGATTCAGCAAGTACAGCTAAAATAAAAAATGCTTTTTGGAGGCATGTTAGGTGGCTTATAACATACGTAGTTATCTGTCAGCTTTCCAGAAACAGATTGGCTATTACAGATGACAAAACCATTGAAATCAAAATAATTATTGTACTCTTTGCATGGAGGTTTTGGTGAGCAGACTTGGTATAACTATGTGGCCTCATTCTCTGGCCAGAGGCTGGCTGTGCCTAACAGTGCTTTGGGAAGGATTTAAGGCAGATTCTGCCTCCAGACTGTGCACCCTTTGATCTGCTAGCTGTTAGGTCTCCTTTCATCTAGAAACAGGAATACGAAGGTTCTATACATAATAAAATAAAATATAAAATATTAAATTGACGTATCCTGTACTTTTGCTTTGCTACTTTTTAATTTTTGTAGTTGTCTTTCCCGAGTTGCTACCAGTGGATCACATATTTCCCTGGGCAGGAGGTGATGCTTAAAGGCGGCTTTAGTTGTTAAAGTTAGGCTAAATGCAAGCAAATAAACAGTAAACATGGAGAGTTAGACTGTGAAGCACATTTCTAGTGAAGATAGTTTTATTTTTTTGTTTGTTTGTTTGTTCACTTGTTTAATTATTTTGCACATATAGCTGTAGAGATAAGTAGGAGATATGGTGGGCAAAACCATGCTATCACAGAGCAGATATCTAAGTCTGCCTTTTGTTCCCTGGCCGTTTCTGTAGGGCTGTGCACGGCTGGGACTTCTGTGGACTTGTCATGAGGGCTGAAGACTGTTTCCAGACCTCAAGTGCAGGCTCTCCTCCAGATGCCTCTCTTCCAAGCATCTTTCACAACGGATGAGGAAAGGCTGAATGAGCTGCTGGCTGACATTATGTATTCCCTAAGTCTAGTCTCATAAGTCCTGTGGAAACTAAATGACCTCAGTATGCAATTTTAATTATAGTTTTTCTTTATTTCTTTTTTTTTTTTTTATTGTTAAGTGTTCTAGGAAGAGAGCAACATGCAAATACAATTGTTTGCCACTACCAAGGGGAGATAAAGACTGTTTGTTGCACAAAAAACCCACTTCAAATGCAAAATGCAAGCAGGAAAGCAATCAAGCTTCTTGAAACCAGTGAAATATTCAAGTTTTCAAAAAGCAGAATGGCGGGATTTCTTTTGGTGGTTTTGTAGCATTTGTAGCATTTACTTTTGCTCTTGAGAGTGCGTGTGACTTTAGGTCTGCACGACTCTTCTGACTACAGTAAAGCGTGAAAATAAGGTACACGTTTGCAAGAGGCTAAAATGAAATCTGTTAATAATTGCTGTGGGTTGAATTGCAAAGGAAGGCATTACGCTGCTAACAGTAAGCGGACAATTTGTGCAGATGGTAGTGCAGGGATGGCACAATCCCCATGTGCAACAGGTTCATAGCAGCAGATGCTGGAAACTGAGACACCTCATCAGGCACAAATTACTTCTTTTCCCTGTGCATTACTTTGGAAATCCAGGCTGTACTTTGTGCTTATCTGGGTTTGATGGTTTTCAACAACTCCTTTACTCTGACATTAGTGACAGTGCACTTTGTTCTGCAAAGTGTACAGCTTTTAGAGGCAGACTTGTTTTGTGCAAGTACACACACAAAGCTTTCATATCATCTGTATTCTCTAATTGGAAAAAAAGCCCTTGTGGTGAAGTGTGAGAGGCAGCAAGCTTCCCCATGTCACCACAGAGTAGGTAATGTCATTCAAATGACAGCAAAGACTACTTAAAACATAAGAAGGGATGTTATAAGTCCTTCCTTCGGGAAGGACCCCAAAGTACAAACATTCACATGACAATACTGTTCAGTGTATGTTGTCTTAACAAACAAGGACACTTCAGCAAGTCATTTTACTGGTGATGATAAGGGCTTGTTTGTTTTTCAGCTGGATAGCTGAACATAATGTGTTTCTTAAATTTTGAATTGTTTTGGCTTTATACATACATTCACTATCCTCCTTTCCCCTTCCAAAAAAAAAAAAAAGGGGGAAAAAAAACATTTCCAAAAACTATGTTAACCAAGATATTTTGATTGCTTGGGAGATGACAGGAGAGAGAGGCATATCAGAGCATTACTATGTCTCTGTTGCTAAATCTTTCAGGGTATATTTCACTTTGGTTAGATGGGTCTGTTTTCCACATACCTGAATTTTCTGCGTCCTCCAGCAAGCCTGTTTCAGTTGAGGCTGTCTGGGACATTAAAGCAAACAAATAAGCATAACACGTGCTTTGTGCTCTCTGAACTTGTGAACACAGTGCAATGGCCTTTCTTTCTTAAGGAATCAAACCTATTTTTCTGATGGTAATGCCCATATAATAATTCATCCTCTACAAGGTATTGCATGCTTTCCATCAGCAGAGAGAAACTGTCAGTGCTTTCCTTACAGCGAATTGCATTTAAAAGTGTTCTTTATTTCATTTCTCATTAAACTGAAGTGGTGATTTGATTAAGTTTTTTAAGAGCAAGAATAGACTCACTTTAAATTAGGAATGGATACCATAGGCTCCTGAGTGAATGCATAATAATGTGTGTGTGTGTGCGTTTAAGCATGTATGTCTATGTATACACGCAGTGTACATATACTCAGATATATGCATAAAAATAAGTAGAGAAGAGATATGTAATTTGAAGAAGGAAGTTAGTAAACAAACATGTCAAGGGGATTTCAAAGTTTACAAAGGTGCTGTCCGTTGCACAACATGCTGTTATTTTTCCATGTGTGATGTAGTGAGGTTTAGAAAATTAATCCTGTAACAAGGATTAGATGCGAAACCACTGAAATGAAAAGAGAGGGGGAAATAATCCTGACTGGCCATTTTTATGTAGATGAGATGACAAGCTGGCTCCCCACCCTCATGTCTGCTAGTCCCTGGACAAGCTGCATCACATTGCCAGTTTGCCATTTCATATGACGATTTGTGAAGTGGCTGGAGATTTCTTAAATGGAAATCCTGTGTGTTATTAAGTTTGCTGATCCAGTTTAGACCACTACCTCCTTTGCATTAGAATTGCCACTGCAGTACAGTATGTCCCCAGCAGACTGGGGGAATATCATGGACATATGGAGAAGAATGGTGAAACTTTGTGCCCTCCTCACTCTTTCAGTGGGCTCAAGATTTTAACTTCCATTTCCTACAGGAACTATTTCCTATATTTCGTATGGGCTTGCAATGTGCCATCTTCATTTCCCCCCTTCACTTGTAGAAATTAAACTTTTTCAGGCACTTTGTCCTCTAGCAGATTCTTTCATTCGCCCTGCTTGCTGAGTAGATTTTCTTTAACTGAAGACACATCTCTGCAAATAATAGTATTTGAGGACATCTGGAACTTTCTGTCCTCACGTTGAAAACTTTATCACTGTCAGCATTCTTCTAAAGAATAAGAAAAGTACTGATAACATTACCAGCATCCTTATGATGAATAGCTTGAGAAGCTATTCCAGTCACATATACAGAAGGACTATGCTCAGATGAGGCTTTTACCTTTACTGAGAGAAGACAAGGGCATACCAAAGAGCTTTGGTCCTCTTAAAGAAGTTACAGCTCCCTCATGGACTGGGCAAATGATGCAACAGAATATTGCTAATCATTCATTTAAAAGTTTGTCTTCTGCATACCACTGGGGAATACCATCATTGCAAGGAGGTAGGTAAACAAGGTGAATATCTATCTGTTAACTCTGGAACTCAGCGCAGCTGTATGTACACCAGTTAATAAAATAAGATTAGAGGGACAATCTGCACTCCCTCCTTGCATCTCTCATAACATATGTGCCCTGAATTTTGTAAAGACAACAGAGCCTTTTGTACATTTGTTGCAGGAACTCATTGTCAAATTCAAGTGGAGGACAGCCATTGCTTTCCAGGAGCAATATGACTGTTCAGATCTCTAAAACAAATGCATGCTCTTGAATGAGACTCAAATTGATGAAAGACAAAATTACACTAACACGTTTCATGAAAAAGAAAACAGTTTGGTAGTGCAATTGAATCCCATGCAAAAATTCCATCAGTGCAGCATGTTGCTGGTTAGGTTTTTCTGCCTGGGAACCTTATCCCCATAGGTTTTCATTGGGTTTCTTTGTGTGCTTGGACTTACCCCAGGATTACTGGCAGTGGCTGTTTGTGCCTGTGTCTTATCCATATTTAGGCAAAAGTTAGTTGTAAGCTTAGTGCTGGGAACTTTAAATGGCCAGTTGTACAGCTAAAGGGGACAGGACATCAGTGGATGTCAGAGACACTTGACAACTGTCTTGAATTACACCAGTTGAGACTGGGAATACTCATGTCACTGGTGAATATCGTCCTTGCCAAAAAGTTGATACAGGTGAGGGATGGGGAGGTTCTGGTTTCATACATGTTCGGTATTCCTGTGCTCATCTTGGAAAACCATCATGCTGAATTCACTCCTCCTGAAGACTCTGTCATCCCTTCTGTGATGCTTTTTCTGCCCTCTGCACTAGAAAAAAATCTGCTTCACAAACACCAGAGTAACTTGCCGTATTATTTAATATGCACCCAAAACACAGTCTGGTTAAGGAGAAGATACTACACTTTTTGAAGCTCAACCTGTGTTTATATGGTATCCTTTTAACCCTGGGCATTTCAGAGGCATAGCAGAAGTATTGGCTTGAACAGTGCTGTACCCCATTCTGAGATGAAAGACTTTAGCGGGCCAGTGTGTAGATTTAAAACACAAAGACTGTCATAGACTTTATTAAAACAATGAATTGTGCCAAGCCCAGATTCTGAGGCTCAAGAGAAAATGTGATCAAACCTCTCTAGGCACAAACAAGTTATTGGAGATAATAGTTGGAGTTGCCTAAAGCCTGGAAGGTCAGAGCTAACACAGTACATTAAGCAAAGATTTTCCTCAACACAGGACAGAGAAGCCACTAACTGGAATTTACGTTTGTGGATAAAAAAAGTCAGAATTAAGAATTGCAAGCAAGAGCTTGAAAGAATTTTTTTTTTTTTTTACTGGAGTGTTTCCTCCAGAGAAACCATTCTATGGACAGATTCTGAAATGGATAGACTCTGAAACGTTCTCCATGTACATTGTATACATTTCAAACCCATGGATATCTAATAGGTGACTACGGCATAGGCCTGGGATGAATTTTTTTCCCAGTTAGTCCTTCAGGAATTGGACAGGAGTTTTGGTACGTAGGTGGGCTGGTTGTCAGAGTGGATGATGAATTTTCTTTTTCATGGTTTGCTTCGATACTTTGAGGACATTGTTCCATCTTTCAGGAGGGCAGGCATCTCTGAGTAATTTGCTTATCATATAGGTACTACTGATATTTAAGCATACTACCTAGGTGTGTATGTGCATGTTTCATATGCAGAACCTAATACTGTTGGCAGAGATATGGCAGTGATATCATTAGTAGTAACTAAGAAGGTTGCTCTTAAACCTATGGTAAAGTACACCCCTACAACAGATGGATAAATGCATTTTCAAACAAAGATACCAGAAAATATGGTAAACCATAGGAGTCTGTTGGTCATTTTGCTATTGATTTCTTAGGGAAGAAGCTCAGACACTTTGCTAATGGTGACAGCTTAAAACCTTAGAAAGACACACATTTGGAATACCACTCTGAAGGTATTGACTTTAGTATCTAAGCCTGTCATTTGAGCCCTTAATGAAGTGGAGGTCTGAAAACAGACCAGGTTGGGGTCACTGAAAAGCCTGCTTTTAAATGGTTCATGGGCTTTGTTTGATTTTAAAATCCATTTCCATCCACAGTAAATGCAGATGGACTGACTCTCAAAATTCCTTCATAGCTGGAAAAAGCTGCTGCTACCAGGAGTGTTTTGCTGAGGATATTTACAGTCATCATCTTTCTGAGAGAATTTGTTTAATTAAGGCATGTTTAACAGTTCATGAAAATTAGTTTTGCAAGAAGACAATACTGTTGAAGTCAGTCTTCTGTTCCAATTACCAGCACTTCCCAAGTCTCCCAGCGAGGTCTGCTTTCCATCTCTGAACAGTGCTGTGGTTTCTCCTCACAGTGAAAAGTGTGCGTCAATGTCACCAGGCCCATGAGGGAAATGTAGCTCTCTTCTAAAAAACTCTGACTTGCTGTGGAGTGAAAATGGTGAAAATTAGGAAATACATTGATCCCACATGTTTCCATTCCACCTGAGAAACTGTAGGAGCCAGTGCACTGTTCAGAGGGAGATTTTTTTTTTTTTTCCTAAGGGTTGTGCTTGCTGTCTCTTTTATCAGTGGCAAGTCGCAGGAGAAAAAGCCTGTATTTAGTCTTATTTTTTTGTGGGTATAGCTGCAAATACTGGTCTCTTTTCTTCTTATAACTGCTTTTTTTCAGGGCCAGCCTCAGAAATCTGTTACTTTATGCCATTTGAAGAGAGAAGCTGCTGCGAAATACCTTAGAGAAATGCTGGTAGCCATCATGGATATTTTTAAAGGAAATTTGTACTTTTATTAATTTACTTTTTGATCCATTTTGATCTGGAAATGAACAATCACAAAATATTTTTTTTTAGGTACCCAACCAATCATCTGTAAAAGATCTTTCATAACCTGTCAGATGTATCTGTCTGGATAGATCTTACAGATGACCCACTTGAAAAAGAATATACTTACAAACTTCTGTCTATTTAGGAATCATTTAAGGATAGCAACAACTTTTTGCTTTCTAAGCTACAGGGATTATGGGCTGTTAAAACCCACAGAACTGAATGAAAATCTTTAGGTTGTCCAGCCTGCTTGTAGATAGCCAGATAATGCATATCTGTGTTGTTGGAAGTCTCTAAGGGGCAATGCTTGTGGTGTTAGGTGCCAAACACCTGCCTACAAAGAGACAGCATGGTCCTAAGGAGTTTATTGACTTCAGCTTTACAACAGAAAGACAAACAGAAGGAGAAGATAAACGTCGTTATTTGTACTTTACGCGGTAGGGGACTGAGGCAGAGAAAGTAAACACCTTGCTGGCATATAGACTCAGTTAACCCTCTTCTCCAGGGGTCACATCTCTTGTCTGGCTTCTTTCAAATTGCAAGTGTCAGGAGGAACAGAAATCATGGTCTCCTTCCAGCCAATTGCTAACCAGAGCTGGAGGGAGATGAGCAGCTCCCTGGCTCCAGGGAGATTCACTGAGCAAATTCACTAGTTAGGCCTTCCTAACCTTAAACTTTGAGATGTTTGTCAAAGTGCTTTTAAAAGATGGAGCTCAGTGAATAAGTTAGGAAAAAAGATCTGGCTGTTCTTTCACTGTTTTCAAAGATGAGTATGAAAGTCTAGAGGCTTTGAAGCAAACTTTGTTTTCTTGTAGAGTCCTCAATGTCCAAGAAACTTTGGCTTGTCTTGGAAACACTCCCATTACACAGAGGGGTGCTGAGAAAGTAAATATGTTAGCAATGCTGATAAGGACTCTGATTAAGACTGTAGGAATAGCAAAAGAAATTACTCCAATTAATAAACCTCCCATGCTGAAGCTTATATATCCTGCTGTTTGTGCTTTATGCTCACTTTTCTTTTTTCTAAAGTTGCTTTGTGAAACAAAACTAATTGTTTCTGGTACTGTTAACTTTCCATTGCTGCAAAGCTCTTTTTGCTTGTTGCAGTGACATTACTACCCAAGCCTGAGATTCCCTACACAATTACATCATTTCTCTACAGTGCAATAATGTAGAATTTGGAGCAGGAAAAAACACTTTTGAAGCAGAAGCAGGAATGATGATGTTGAACAACCTTGCTGCTATCCTGCAGCCTATTTAATTAACAGAATTGCTCACTTCTTGGAAAGCATAGAGTGATTTGATAGAATTCAGGGAGAAAACACCTCCTTTTCAGGTCACTTTCTGACACTCCCACTGCTTTTTTAAATTACTCTCTGCCGATCACCACAGAGGAGAGAATTTTTTTTTCATATATATGTAGAACCTCAGAGTCTCCAGAATGATAAGTGACTTTATGGCAGACTCCTGTCACAGGACAAGGCCTGCTTTGTCAAACTACTAGCTAATGGTAAAATGAATTAATTAGTTCAATATGGTAAATACACACTGTTTCAAAATACATTTAAAATGTAAAGTCTTCACAGCTATACAGGCACACATACATGCAGACATTATAAATATTCTTTAAACAGATTTTCCAAATTAGAAATATGGTATCTGTTTTTATATCTAGCCCACCAAGTTTGTAACTCAGAAGGATTTTGAACTAAAAAATGTAGTTAGACCCCAAATCATGTGTATTCTTATTCAAATAATAAATGGTGGCCAATTCTTCAAAAGTCTTTAACCCCTGCTGAATTATCTCACCCTTAAAGAAAGCTGCAAGCCTATTGCTCTTCATGGATTGCGCTTTCTTTTTCCATAGGATAGTGAAATTCATGTGGGTTCAATAGATTTGCATAGGTGCATAGACATTAGCCCAACCCCTACAGGAGCCAAATTGTTTACATGGAACATGTTGTCCATTGCAAAGCAGACAGGCTAGCAAAAAAATCCACTGAATCCCATTTAAATGAAGTTCCTGTGAGCCCAAATTTACCGTGTCCATTTCGTCCTGAGGTAAGCTCTTCATACTACTCATGACTGCATAAATTGAGGTTTAAAAATCCAGTTTTATGTCTTCTGTCATCTTCACAAATGTGAAACTGGAATGTCGAGAACCCCTGACATGTACATATTTACATGTGATGGAGCTCGTTGTGTTGTTGCTAGTTTCAAAAACAAGGGTACCAAAACTTTATATAAAGTATCACAGTTCATTTTCTAGAAGGTTAAGCAGCTCTGGAGAACTAAAAATGAGAAACAGTTGGAGTGTTTTAGTTCTATTCCTTTGCATAAATTATGTTTTTCGTAACACCTATATATTTTCAGAAAGCAATGTTAACCTCATTACAGACATAGATATAAATATATTTTATATTATTTTGCCCCTAGAATGGACAGGTAAGTTTGTCTGTGCTGACGTAACATACAGATCTATCAACAGCTTCAGTACTGAACTGAACATAATCAGCCTCATTGTTTTTGTTGTCTAATACATGCAGTACTATACCAGTTCCTTTTCTTCGTAAGCAAAAATATTGCCAGCAGCAGGCCTCCACTATTGTGGGGTTTGCCAGGAGGCAGAAAATAAAAAAGTTCTTTATATCTAACAATTTCACTTGCAGAAGAATCAGACCTACCACTTTAGAAGCAGCATATTAAATGGGCACAGTCTTTTCCAAGCAAACTCATGTAAAAACTAAGTTTCGTCAGGGATGTTTGAAATTTTTGAGAATTCTCCCTTGAAAACACAGTCAGCTGTCAAAAATGCCAGTGTCAGGGAACAAAAGTAGGCTGTCTGGCTCTAGCCACATAGTCACACGTGTTTTGTATGGCTGGGTAGAGTCATGACCAAGCTCATAGGCAGGTCCTGCTTAACAAACCTGATTCCCTTCTATGATAAGGTGACCTGCCTAGCAGATGAGGAAAAGTGGATGTTGTATACCTGTATTTTAGTAAAGCCTTTGACACCATTTACCACAGCATTCTCCTGGAGAAACTGGCTGCGCATGGCTTGGATGGGCATACTCTTCGCTGGGTAAAAAACTGTGTGGCTGGATGGGCCAAAAGAGTGGTGGTGAATGGAGTTAAATCCAGTTGGTGGCCGGTCACAAGTGGTGTTCCCCAGTGCTCAGTGTTGGGGCTGGTTCTCTTTAATGAGAATGAAATTTAAATTTAATCAATGACCTGGACAAGGGGATCGTGTGCACCCTCTTACGTTTGCAGATAACACCAAGTTGGGTGGGAGTGTTGATCTGCTTGAGGGTAGGAAGGCTCCACAGAGGGATCTGGACAGGCTGGATCGATGGGCTGATGCCGATGGTTTGAGATTCAACAGGGTGAAGTGCTGGGTCCTGCACTTGGGTCACAACAACCCCATGCAGCGCTACAGGCTGGGGGAGGAGTGGCTGGAGAGCTGCCTGGCAGAAAAGGACCTGGGGCTATTGAATCAAAGCCAGCTGAATATGAGCCAGTAATGTGCTCAGGTGCCCAACAAGACCAACAGCATCCTGGCCTGTATCAGGAACAATGATGTGGTGAGTAGGACTAGGGAAGTGATCATCCCCCTGTACTCAGCACTGGTGAGGACCCACCTCAAGTACTCTGTTCAGTTTTGGGCCCCTCACTACAAGAAAGACATTGAGATGCTGGAGCGTGTCCAGAGAAAGGCAACAAAACTGAGGAGGGGTCTAGAGCACAGGTCTTATGAGGAGCAGCTGAGGGAACTGGTGTTGTTTAGCCTGGAGAAAAGGAGGCTGAGGGGAGACCTTGTTGCTCTCTACAACTACATGAAAGGAGGTTGTAGAGAGGTGAGGGTCAGTCTGTTATCCCAACTAGCAACTGTCAGGACAAGAGGAAACAGCCTCAAGTTTTGTCAGGGGAGGTTTAGGATGGATATTAGAAAAATTTCTTCTCAGAAGGGGTTGTCAAATATTGGAACAGGCTGCCCAGGGAAGTGGTTGAGTCACCATCCCTGGAGGTATTTAAAAGATGTAGATGTGGTGCTGAGGGACATGGTTTAGTGGTGGTTTTTGCAATGTTAGGTTAATGGTTGGACTCGATGAACTTATAAGTATTTTCCAACCTAGACGATTCTATGATTCTATGATTCTATACCTGCCACATACACCCAGGTGCTGCCAGCTTTTGTGCTCTCAACTGCCTCTCTTGGGGGCTGCACCCTTCTGCAGGTTGGCCATGGGCTGAACTTACAGGAGCAACAGCCAAGTCCCCTTGGTATTCAAGGCTACCATTAAGTGGTAACCTGAAGGTTGCTTGGAATGACTTTGCTCCGAAAATCAACCACATTTCCTTGCGTGTCTTAATGCCTGATGACGTGAGAAGGCTGCTGGATCAGTTTATGGTGATATTTCCATGTCTGGCAGGGCAGACTGGAGATGTGATGATCTCCAGTTGTAATACGTGAGCAACAGAGATAGGGGCATGCAGCATCCTTTTCTGCCAGATCTAATTGCATTTTTTGAGTTAAGTCTGGGGAGGTTCAGGCTTCCATGTGGATGACCCAGACCGCCTCTTCCCATCCAAGCCATGACCTCTTGTTGTACAGCTTGCAGGAAGGTTTCAGACAGCAGCTGTCTGCAGGCAGTGATCAGTGAGCAGCCTGTCACGTCGGCTGCAGGAGGTCTCTGACACAATGGCATACCGCTTAAAGGCAGTCAGAGGTCTACAGCTTTCACCCTGCTATGCTGTCTTGTGTATAGGGAAAAGAAAACAAAATGCCAAGATTTTCAAAGCTAATTAAATAGTTAGGGATAAATTTGACTGGTCCCTCATAACAGCATGGCACATTAGGGCACAAATAACCCTTACATGTAACATTGGTTTAAAATGGACTTTGGCTTTGCGGGAGTTGTAAAATTGTTATAATCATCTAATAAACCTGTTTCCCAGACCTTAGGCTCTTAGCTCCAAAAAAACAAACACTTGTAAAATATTTTGTCAAAGCCTTCATGCAACATTCGTTTTACCGGTCCAGAGCCTGCAGCCTCCTTTATTGAATTCCTAATAAATAATACATTTTTAATTGTTTACCTCTTAAAACTGCAGGTTGGTTTTATCCTATGGCAAGAAAGCAAAGCTGAGATTCATAAAACAGTAGAATTAATGGTGTGCTAATGCACTAAATTTTTCACTCTGAAAAATACTGTTCTAGCTCTATATGCTTGCAGGACCACTTACTCCATGGAGAGGAATGAGAAAAATGAGGAAATCTGATCAGATTTGTGTGTTAATGGGCACACCTGAGGGACAAGCTTCAGTTGTGAAAACAGGACTCAGTTGTCCTTTGTCACATAGTTTGTAACATTGATAAAATCAGTCCTTTTAGTATACAGATACTCACAGGCAGAGCAGTTTCCCCTCAAACATGGCCTGATTTTTTTTTCCTTGTCTTATTTTTGTTATCTCTCTCTTTTCCTCTTGTCTTACAATGAGTAACCTGATAGTTCTGTTCAAAAGATAAGGCCAGCATGTGGTGAACTTTCAAAGCTCAAAGGCTGCTGGTTTCCAGTGTTGTATCTTGTGCAAGCCCTTCCCAAAGTGAGTATGAAAAGGCATCCCACGTTGCCAGGAGGCTTTCAGATGTTGCCTTCATTCTGCTTTACTCTAATGCTTTACGCAAAAGAGGTGGCAGAGGTACAAATAGCTTCATGAGGTATGTGACAATGATTAATGGAGCTCTAGTGTACTACGCTGCAGGAGATGTCCAGCTAATTGAATTTCCTCCAAGACTTCCTTGCTATTTTGTTCACAAATTTGCAAACTCTGATATACTTTGCACTCTAAGCGTTGTATGAGTTAGCCATTAACTACGGTGACTGACTTATAAAAGTGTGGTGTGTTTCCTATCCAGCATGACTAGTGTCCTTTGCACTTACTTGGTTTCTGTCTTTCAGCTGTGCTTGAGGGTAAGAAAAGCTGTCATGTTTAGCTGGAAAGCAAATTCCTCACAACCTGCTGTTATGGTGGTCCAAGACATTGTGGATCTAAGAATATAATTAATATTTTTGGATGATCTAGCAGTTACGAGCTAAATGGACTTAGCAAACTTTTGTATATACAGATAAATCATAAATGAGTGACCTGCATGTATGTATGTATGTACGTATGTATGTATGTATGTATGTATGTATCTATCTCTCTATCTCTCTATCTCTCTATCTCTCTATCTCTCTATCTATGTCTAGATTTGATAGATAAAAACATTAATGGTCTGAGTACGATGCAAATGGTATGGAATAAGGGGAGGAACATCCTGGTTTGAGGTGGAACAGAACCAACTTTCTGTTCAATAATTTTACTTTTTAGCTAAGTCTCTTCTAACTCTGAAATTAACAACATATCGTGCAGAAAACTGTTCATTCTCAGAGTGATAAGACCAATGTTTATAGTTCATGCCAAGGAATGGTATGCAGAGAGGCTCTTGATCATACTTATTCCTACAACAACCAAGGTCAGCTAGCTTTGTTATTTGCCCCATTGGAGGGTCGGAAGTGGACAGGCGTAGAGGTGTTGCACCTGCGGGGAGGAGTGGACAGGACAGGTGACCCAAAACTGACCAACAGGGTATTCCATCTCATCTGCCCCATGCTCAGTATAAAAGCCGAGGGATCAAAGGGGTCAGCCTCTTTCTTCAGTGGCTGATGTCTGAGGACTCTGTCTCTTCGTCTGCCTTTGATCCCGATCGGTGTGTTCCTGACTCCAACTCTGGAATCCAGTTCCCACTCATCACTGAGTCCAGTCTGGGACTTCCCCAGTGCCTGCTGGTGATGTCATCCTGAGAGCTTGATACAGTTTTGTATATATTGTATATATTTCATTATTTCCATTTTATTTTATTAATTTTTATCATTAAAATAGTTCAGTTCATTCTAAACTCATAAATCTCTTTATCTCTCCTCCTCTCCCTGGAGCGAGAGGTAGGGGAGAGCATATGTTGCCCATCGTTGGCCAATCTGCCTAAACCATGACAATATTCAGGGAAAGTTTAGGCGCACCATGTTCTACTGCACTCTAATCATAGTCCAAAATTGGGTTGATTTCTCTGGAATATTGATTCAGAAGGAAACCAAATGAAAAGTTAAAAGAATGTCAAAGAGACCTGTTTATTCATTTTTCAAGTGATACGCTTAATTTTTAATTTCTTATTTAAAAGTTACCTGAAATTTAATTTGGATATTTCATCTTACTAAGATACATTTTTAAAAAAAATAAGATGAAACCTGACTCTGCCATGCAAAATCTTCTAAGTAGCAAACTTTGATTAGGAAACAATAGTTTGGTGAGTTTGAAAATTTATCTTTTTGTCTTGTAAGAACCCTTCCTGAAAATGACATTTGCCCTCTCTTTTTGCTGAGCGGTAGTATTTTTTTTCAGTTTTTGTGAGCAGGTTTTTAGAGGAAGAATGCTATACTGTAGCATCTGTGTGAATGAGCTGTGCTGTCTAAAAGAGCTTCTGTTCACAGATTCCATTTGATCTTCAGATACTGAGCTGCAAAGATAAAGAATAAGAGAATTTGTGTATGCATTTCTGAACTGGCCTGCTTAAGTAAAGACAGGCAATTTAAAAAAATAAATCAGACCCAGCAAAAGAGAATACAGCTACCTATTTCGTTTTCCATAGAGAATGCAATACTTTCCTCATGCAGGAACAATTCAGCATGCAAAAAGGGACTGTGAGCACTGAATGCTTTGAACTGCAATATGGTAGCAAAAAGATGCTTATAAAACTAGGCCAGTAACTGAACTTTCACAATCGACTGTTAAGGTCAACTCTATGAAAACATGGGCAGAAGAGCGAGGCAAAGAGTTGGCAAGAATCTATATCCACCAAAGGATTTATAATTGAGCTAACACGAATTATCCATCTGTAGCAAATCAATCTTAAAACATCCTGAATGTTTGACCTTTAGAAAAAAGGATATTAAGGGAATTTGAAGTTGGGGTCCCATTGAGCTCTTATCTAATTCAGTTGTCTGACTTTTTACCCTTAGTGTTTGACTAAACAATATCCTGTTAGCTCTGTTCTTTGGATGGGCACAGAATGCTCTGTTTTTATAGTAATTCTCCAAGGCTTGCTTTTTGCCTGCTGTTAGGACTATGTTCCATTTGCTGAAGCTGCAGACGGAGTTGTGTATGTGCTAAAATGCACAACCCCCGTATTTTGCAAAGAAAAAGAGCAGGGAGGGTGTTATGCACGAAATAGCTTCAATCTTGTATTCGTTTATCAGTCTCCCAGTCTAAACAGATTTTTCATGTAGAAAAACTCTTTGAGTCCTTCATTTTGAAGAGCAAAGAGAGTGCTGATTTACATTTACCTCAAGTGTGAATTTCCTTTACTTTGACATTTTAAATCATCCAATTGACTCTAAAGTAAAATGAATATAAGAAGAAAACTAGGAATGCAGGCTTTTTAATAAAAAAGAAGTTGTATTAAGAAAATGGTCAGGTTATTTAAGCCATCTACATCCAGACAGCGGGACAGATAAAACAAATCTTATCCACTATAAAAATAAAGGCATGTGGCCAGGAACTGTTCACTGACAATGCTGAATGTATTGAAACATGTTAACATAAGAGGAGACTCTACAATATCCCCTTTTTACTTTATACACAATAAAAGACAGAAACTTAAATCCTGCAAAAGCATAGTGAAGTAGGAAGCATCATGAGATTTTTTTTAGGTGAAATATGTCTCAATATCTCCCGTGGTTATTTGAATTGTTGGTCCATTGTGGGTTATCTTTTTGAAAGTGTCAGGTTTAAAACCAAAAGAACACCATTTTTAACTGGATGTTTTGTATCAAGAACAGAGGCTTTTTGAACGCATGGGAAGATGACTTTTGAATTTTATTTCAGTATTTCAACGTTTCTTACTGGAATTGATTGGTAAGGCAGTCACATTTTTCTAGGTAAATAGGACTGTTCATCTGAACTCAGTTCAACTTACATGTAATAAAATCAGCAGCAATGAAAATTTACTACATGGTCATAAACAGAAAATAGCTACAATGTATTAAGATGTAAATGTTATACAACTTAGCTTAATCTAGCGTGGCACATAAGTAGGAGCACTGGAAAACATAACTGATCCAGTTGTTTCCCACTGAAGTTTATGGCAAGAGCAACATTTCCAGAATCACCCATATCTTGCTTTCTAAAATGAATGAACTTTTTATAAGGCCAAGTTATACTCTGGAGTGCGTAACTCAAACTCACATGGGAAGCTATGCTGCAGGGGGCAGAGGGCCTAACATTTTGAAGGGTATAGTGGCTTGCCATGGCTGGCAGAGAAGAACCCACCGAGAGCCAAAATACTGATCCCTAACGAGAACTTTGGCATCTTGCGTGATTATGCATTTCTGCTAAATACCATTCATTTCAAAAAGTCACATGTTGCACTTGGCATTTTGCACACATATGTAGATGGCTGGACAAGGCAAAAGAAAGTTTAAAAATCAACTTCTGCTTTCTTACTGCTTTAATTTGGTTTTATTATCATTAAAATAATAATTACAACAGATCCAGTAATTACTTCTCATCTACTACCATGGGATGTTACCCGTTCCCTTTCCGCCCTACACACGTTTCTTTCCCTTGATGCCTCTAGTTTTTGCTGGGTACATTTCTTTTCTCTCCTTCTTCATCAGGGATTGGTAAGTTGTGTATTACTATCCAAACTGGACAGTTCTAAAGAATGTAATGAGCCCTCCCTTTCCTCCATTTTTTGCGATATTCTAGACTCAGTTTTCTCTTCTACTTAAAAACGCTCATCCCACCACGCACTAAAATACCTCAACCCACAACACAAGCTGAATAATACCAAAAGCCTCACTGCTGTCAACTGAGTGTTAGAAAAATGTAAGAATTATTTTGCTGTCCTAATAGACTTTGAGGAGTGTGTAGTCCTATTAGGAAAAATCTGCTTATTCATTACTGATTTTTAGGATTTTTTTTTTCCATTACTGTTGTGGCATAAAGACGGAATCCAAATTACACCTTCTACCTCTACCTAAACTTTTAGCTGTTGTAGAACATTCATTTTTACAAGGAAAGAATGGTAAGGCCCTCCAAACTGAAGATACATACATTTTGGAGAACTAATCTAAGAAATTGTTAGATTTCCCCTCAGATGGATTTTTACTTCCTCTAAAATATAAACCACAGTTAAGAAATAAGTCCCTACACTTTCTGAACCAAGTAATGTGAGGTTCTGCAGCTTGTGATATGCAAGATTTCAGTGTAGATGTTCATTTCTTACCTAAAAATATTTGAGCTCATCCTCCGATTTTGTAAGACTCACCAGATACATGTTCTTGACACATTCTTCCCTACTACAAAAAAAAGTTCTCCAGATAAACTGGGCTTCCGTGTTTTCTGTCTCATAAATTTTGCCTACCTTCAAGAGAACTACAGGACTGAAGAACAGTCCAGTTAACAAGAAAGAGAGTATAGATTTGCAAACACTTCCCTTCGGTGAGGATTTGTCTGTGATAAAATCAGAAACCATTCTCATTAAAGTATTTCTCTAACATGATGCAGCCTCCCAGGAAAGACAAGCCAACATTAACATGGAAAGATATGAAAATCTAGCCTGCTTTATCTTCTAATACAGTCACAGAATCACAGAATGGACAAGCTATTTTTTAAACTATTTTTCAAACAGTAAAACTTGTGTCTTTCTTCCCTAGAATTACTGCAAAGGAGAATATTTCTAAACAAAAATCTGGCCTCACATTTGCAAGAAAAAAACAAACAAAAACTCAAATAAAACAATGTCCCATATATATGTGTGTGTGTGTGTGTTTCTGGCTTGTTTTTGTTTTTGTTTTTATTTTTGTTTTTGTTTTTGTTTTTGTTTTTGTTTTTGTTTTTTCTTCAAGAAAGGGAAAAAAAAATGAAAGAAACCAAATGCTTGTCGATTTTTATTTTTTTCCCCATAAAAATTCCAAAACATGATTTTCTGTTCATTTTCTTCACTGAAAGGATTTAATACAGATTGCATACAGATCAGTAAATTACACACTCAAATGTTGCCCTCAGGACCAATTTTTGTCCATTTGAGAGGTCTTGGTTTATAGGTTAATCTTCTACTTCATCAGCAGAAATGAACTGAAGACTGGAAAATGATATTAATAAATCTAGAACTTCATATTTTCGGACCTTTGTTTGCCTTTATAAAAAAAAAAACGGGTTTAATTTTAGACCATCTGAAGAACCTAAAGGCATAAAGGCATTTAGTTGTGTGAACATGTATTTGACATACTATGTTCAAGTGTGTCTGAAACACAGCATACAAAAGGCTTTGAAGAACTTCTTGCATGCATCTTCTCCAGGGTATCTACGCTGGCAAAAGGCAGCCAAACATGGCTTCACAGAGCTTGCATCTTCTGGTCACAGAGAGTCAAAGATGGTACAGGGAGAGCACCTTAGTAGTTGACAGTTAACTTTCACTATTCAATGATAAATTTGTCTCTGTGTAAGTTTAATATGTATTTAATTTGGGGAAGGTTAATGGAGAAAGACACACAGATTATATTTCTTAATGCAGACTTGTTAACTGAACCATAATTTAGTCTGACGTATGTTGTTTCAGATGGAAAGACTTTCTTGACTCTATTTGTGTGATATTCAGAATTTTATTCTCTTTCCAGACATGATTGATCTGTAAGTTCTTCACAAAATACTTTCAATGAATCAGGTTGTCCAGAGGGGTTGTGCAGTCTCCATCCTTGGAAATACTCAAAAGCCAACTGGATATGGTCCTAGGCAACAATCTGTACATGACCCTGTCTGAGCGCGGGGGCTGGACAAGTTGACTTCTAAAGGTCACTACCAACCTCAAACACTCTGTGATCCTGTAAGTCCACTCCTAAAAATTCTTGGAGTTTGAGAAGCTAAAAGCAACTAGACTGGAAATTCTCAAAGGAGTTTAAGTTAAGAATCAAAATAGTCCTGCAAATTCCAGAAGTTCAGGAACTTCAAAGAATCATGCGAAAAGTCCATGGCCAAATTAGAATTACCAATAGAGGGCACAGTACCTCCTATCCTGACAGAACAGTTTTTTGTTGACAATGTGCAATTTTATTTCCTGTTAGGGAAGCGGGGGATGGAAGAAAAAAAAAAAAAGAAAAAAAAAAGAAAAAGTTTGTCCTAGATTCTCCTTCTTGGGCTTTTAAACTGAGATTGTTAAGTACTCATGCAGGGTATAAAAAACAAAATCTGCTTTTCAAATGTATTGTCCATGCAGAAAACAGCAGGAGCTGCTGATTGACTGACACTTCTAGAAGTCTGGACTTTTACAGTAAATGTTGAAATATGGATTAGGAACTGACTTTTAGCAGCTGGGTTACAAAATCTTCACCTTTAGTTTGTAGGAGTAAATGTTCCTTTATGCTCTATGAAAAACTGACCAAGATATGCAAGATTTCACCTGCTGTCTATGAGCTATAACTATATCATTTTCTAAATCTACAGATGAAAATTTCCATTAGCTGTGCTTTGCCTTAGTTTCCTCTGGGGAAAAAAGCAGAACAAATCCAAACCAGAAAAAATACACCAAAAAGCCAACAACAACAAAATCCCTTTGTCTATATCATAAGCCTTTGAGGCATGTGGCAAATTACATCTCCTTTTAGCTGAGGCATAGGGAAACAAATGACACTACAGCCACTTTTATGAGGACTGATGTCTTGTTTTGGAAGCTAATAATAAACAATTCATAAAAAGGAAATTCTTTTTCAGCACATAGTAACTTTCTCCAACTGTTGTATGCTTTTATTACTGAGTGAAAAAAATGTCTTCAGTGTATATTTCACATCAATGGAGTTTACATATTTTCTGTCACTATGTATTAGTCTAATGCAATCTAGCATAGAAAACATCTTCCTACTGCCCTAAAAAAGAATAAACTGTGGTTTTTTTTCAGGAAAAAAAAAGTGTATTTTTTTTGTATGTAGAAAAGTGTATCTTTTTTATATATAAAATAGTGTTTAGAAGTTTATTCTAATACGTAGGGACCACAGGGATGAGTTATACTATATAGATACTGCAGAGATCATGTAGCAAATATATACTAAATGAAGTTTCTGGGGGTACAAGGTCAGACAAGTAGGAAGGACATTATGTTCCCCTTGAATTCTGGAGCTTGAAGTTTGTAAAAGTGGAGTCAGCTCACAGGAGTTGTATGGCTCTGCTATCCAGAGGTCTTACAAGCAAGAAGAAGGCTGTTACACCATACCTCCCTTACTTACAGATAATATATGTATGTGTCCAGGAAAACCCCACTAGTTTTCACTGTGTATGTTACAAAGTACATTCTCTCTGTAGAAAAATTGTTATGTATTGATTTGTACATTGTTCTTGTGTGTGTTTTTTTTCCCTGTAGGTCCCTGCAATTTTTTTCTTTTTTCCTACATTATTTTGCACTTTTTTACAGAATAAGGTTCTCAGCTACCACCTGGATGCTAAGGCTGCCCAGTGCATGGCAGACCAGTCTGAAATGTGCACTGTCTCCAGGTAAATCCATGTGCTTTTCAAAAAGCTTATCACCTAGAGCAGGTGCTCAGAACCACGTCCAGTCAGGTTTTGAAGGCTGTAGACTCCCCAGCCTCTTGGGACTATATGCTCCAGAGTTTCATCACAAAGTAAATACCTCTGTTTTTATGTTTAAAAAGAAATTCCCATATTTCAGTTCGTGCACATTGCCTTCTGCCCTGTGACTGGGCACCACTAGGAAGAGAGTCTGCCTCCATCCTATTTAGATTTTCACACTGCTACACCTTGCTACACCTTGCTACAATCTCCTTTCAGGTAGTTATAGAGAGCGATAAGGTCTCCCCTCAGCCTCCTTTTCTCCAGGCTAAACAACACCAGTTCCCTCAGCCGCTCCTCATAAGGCTTGTGCTCCAGAGCCCTCACCAGCTTCACTGCCCTTCTCTGGACCAGCTCCAGCATCTCAATGTCTTTCTTGTAGTGAGGGGCCCAAAACTGAACACAATATTCAAGGGTTTTTTCTTTTTTTCTCTTTTTTTAACATTACAAGCCAAACCATATCCAGCTTTATTAAAAGTACTTTTCATGAACAATCATGGTAATTTAGGCAGGACATGGGCTACAATCTGCAACATTTTACAACTGTCAAACTCCCTCCATCCATGGACTACCAAAACATAAAAATTGCTATAAAACTGAAGAATCTTCATTTCACACTTGCGGAGAGAAAAATTTAGAGTAGATACCTTCGAATTCAGCATGTTGTTTCTCCTGACTTTTGGAGGAAAAAAGTTAAAATGCAGGTTTCTTGATCTGAAGATCCACGATATAAAAGATCCATAGTTCCTTTTAGAGCCATTGTATCCCAAATTAGGCAACAGAAGCCTGGATCACCTGACAATGCATTTATAGTGGTTAAGTCCCAAAATGCCATTTTTGCTAATGCTCCAGTCCCTTCATCATTTTCATGGTGCTTCACTGGACCAGTATGTCCATGTTTTTCTTGTACTGAGGAGCTCAGAACTGGACCCAGTACTCCAGGAGTGGCCTCACCAGGGTTAAGAAGAGGAGAAAGGTGACCTCCCTTGACCTGCTGGCAACACTGTTCCTGATGTGGCCCAGGATACCGTTAGACATCTTTGCAGCAAGGACACATTGCTGGCTCATATTCAACTTGGTGTCCACCAGGACCTCCAGCTCCTTTTCTACAAAGTTGCTTTCCAGCTGGGTGGCCACTAGCAGATACTGGTGCGTGGGGTTGTTCCTCCCCAAGTACAGGATTTGGCATTTATTTGCCTTGCTGTTAATTTAGGAAGGGAACACAGACTTGTCCTTATAACCACAGATTACGAATTACAATTAAAATGAAAAGAAAATAGAAAGGTTTGCTGTTATCAGCGAGACACACAGTGGTGATTAGTATTTGATAGAAATGGTAATTGCAAGCTTCCAAATGTGTTGATCCATGAACCCTTTTTTCTGGTAGCAGCTTGTTTGGGCAGCATATACTGCTGAGGAGAACTGCTATCCCCTTCAGTCATGACAATAAAACCTGATTTTCTGTTTAATTGTCAATAAATCAGCTATCATTTTGGACTCATGGTAACCCTGCCTCTAGAAGCGGATGTACAATTTCCAAGACCTTCTGCAAAATCAAATTATGTAATGAAACTTATTTCCCCTGAAGCAGTAAGCCAAAAAGGGATAGAGGTGACGTAAATCTTGTCTGCCCCCTCAGTACAGTTTTGTCTAGCTCACAGTCCTTTTCTGAAATATTTTGCAAAACCCACATATAGAGATAAAAGTTTTGAGGTTCAGTGAGCTTCTTTGAGAAACTATTCTCTTCAAGATCCATCAAATTGGCTTATCTCTGTTCCCAGTGTGGAGAGCCATGACACGGCATTATCTAGCTAAGACAATTTAGCAGAAATTGGTAAATTTCGTTTAGAAGCCTAAAGAAACCCATATAATGCAATGGAAGTTCTATATTGCAGAAAACAATAGGACACTGACGGCATTCAATTAGGAATCTCACTCATTCCTGACGTCACCATTGTCTTTAGTCAGACATCAGATTCCCTTGTAAGTTCAAGTATCTGACAAAGAAGGACTTGCTTTGGTGATTCTCAGCAAGACCAAAGTAATTTTGGAAAGAGTTTCAAATCAAACTCAGAGGATGCCTCTCCCTCTCTCATTAGTGGCTTGATGCATAGGGACCCAAGCATCTATGGAATTTTCTAGGCTCTTTTCTGGTGATTTCACATAACAAACTTTTCCATTTTAATAGAGCTTTATAGAATTTTGGTCACAATACTCTCATTAATTTTAATATAAGAGAAACAGATGCAAAAATAATGGAAGTAATGGTGATTAGATTGACAAATCACTTTTTGTGCTGTTCTTTTGCCATATGAACTGCATCCTTTAGAACTACTCAGGTTTTAGCAATTATATATTTTGGGATCTTACTTGCTGGGGACAGTAGCTGGTGATTCACAAGGGATTTCTGGTTTATTTATGTATATGAGAAATAAATATCAATGAAATGGAGAAAATGTCATATCATCCCCTTTTTCTTTTGTCTCTTCTCCAGTTAGAAGGTAAGTGGATATGTTAGAATAACCTGTATTGTACTCATTATGAAAAGGAAAGAAAAATCTCAGAGCTGTAAAATGATTCCTTCTGCCTCATATTTTCACTTAAACGAAAAGGAAAAAAGTGGCTTAAGTTGAAGTTTAACTTAATTTTCAATTTTAAACATTTATAGGAACATTTAAAAATTAAAGAATTTCTAGTTGAAAACATGGATAAGCCAAGATATTTCAGTGATCTGTTTTCCAAACAAAACATTTTATGAAAATTTCCTGCAATGACATGTTTTGTCACAATTACAATGAACTTAAAGTATGGGATCTTTGAATTTAACCCCTATTTTAAGTGGCAAAATATTTCCTTGTAAAGTCCCTTGAGACTTTGGTTCAGGAACAGTGTTTTGTTCTATTTGTACAAGACCTACTTCCTACTTCCTAGACTCCTCTGCTAATTCTACCAAGCAATGCTGATATTGGGTTGACTTTAGATGAAAAGATAATAATGAGATACTACAATGTATAGTATACACCACCAACACAAGACTTCTCCTTACTTAGTTATTTGGAGAAATATTTTTCAATAAACTCTGATAAACTGAAGTGGAGAGATGTACAGGACACTTAAAAAACAAAAAAAGATTATGGACATGGTGGTGGTTTCCAAATTATTCTAGGTCTCTGGAAAACCTGAAGTGAAGACAGTACTTGGAGTGACTGAAATTCTCATACATAAAGAATACATCTGATGTTATTGAGAGCGAACACCAATTTAATTCGATTCTGTAAGCTGGACAAATAGCATGGAGTGTATGTCAACAAAATTTCTATGTGGAATAGTATCCTGCATGCAGGTTGGAAAGAAAGTAGACCCAGAGAAAATAAGGGTTGTGTGAAGCTAGCAAAGAAAGAAACTTGCTCCTTCAAAACAAATATTTTTCTTTCAAATAAAAATGATATTACAATAGAGCAATCACAGAAAGTGATTTCTTCTAGCCATGAATAGCTGAAGCAATTTCTATCTGTAATAATTCTTTTCCGTGCTGAAACCAAGCAATGCAATGGTGATAGGTTTGGAATCAATGTGTATTAGAAAGACAGCACATTGCTGTTTTTAAGGGTTGTTTTTAAATGGGATTGTGATATAATTAGTACAGATGTCAGAATAATGCTTTAAGCAAAGCAACAACATACTATTCATCATTGTTACACAGTGACTGCAAAATATTCTGCCTTTCCCTTTCTAATTCCTAGACACATATATACACACTAGTGTATGTATGTTTCAACTCTCTTCAGAAGATCAAGTGAAAAATACATCATAATTATAAGAAATTATTCTTCTCAGCAGCATGAAGCTTAGTAAATAAATTATACTGATCCAAGAATGGGGATGCAAGAAACAGAAATTAGGCATCTACATGACATAAGAAAACCTGTGCACTGCATTCTCCTTGCAAAACTAAATTGCCTCATTGTAAAATGGAGGCAATTGTGCTTTCAAAATGTATTTTGAAAACTAGTAATTTGTTTTGAGTACACTGGGCTATGGGTGTCCAACCTGAGATTATTTACAGAAACTGCTACCCTAGGAAATGCTGTGTGATGTACTGGCTTAAAGGAGGAAATCAAGTATGAAGGTAAGCTGCAAAAGCTGTCTTCTCTAGATGGGGATATCAAGCCCCTGTGAAGCGACTTGCCTTTATAAATGCAGGCACCTATACACAATATAGCACGTGCAGCATCCTTTGCACTTGCAAACTACTGCTGCAGCTTCAAATAACGTTGCAAGTGAGACTGCATTACTGTATGTGAATAGTAAACTGGATGGTGGTGGATTTGACTCCAAGATTTGTTGACAATATTACGACATTACAATATCGTGTATATTTATTACCATCATTTGACCTTTCCATTTGAACCAACATTGTGAATGATAGTTTTTTGGGGACGAATCATAGCTTCTGCTTACCTTACTTATATAAAAAGAAAAAAGACCCCAAGGTTTGGCCTTTTATGTCCTCCTACAAGATACAGGAATAGTATGGCTTCTTGCCTTGGCTGCCCACCTGAAGCAGTAAACTGGAATATTTCTGCACAGTGCTTACTACTCCAGATGTAACATTTGTTGACATGACCTCACATTCTCAAATGACCTTTATCAAAAGAAAATGCATGTTCAGAAAGGTTTGGATTGCTTTTTTTCTGAGATTTGTCAAATGGTTACAAAGTTGGTGTGTAAATAGTTGAGCTTTATTACAGCAAAAATTCTTGCACTGGAATAGAAAACAGTTTGCATTTAATATCCAGGTAGCTTGTAATATTTATTTGTAATGATTTTGTATTGCCATGAATTTTTCTACAGCTGTTAGAGGAGTTTGAGGGGAGAACCTATATACCCATTTTGTTGACAGCTAGACCAGCCTTTTAAAGGTCATGTCATTATTCACTACTACTTTTGCTCATCAGTGTGACACGTTTTGGCCTGTCAGTGTTCTCTTCCGTTCAGATCTAGTATCACACAGAAGACCCACAAATCTTAGATTTTATTAACACATAGCAATTACAAGCAGAAAGATCGCAAACAATTTAAGATACTACCCAGGCAAATAGCAATACGTATGACAGAACATTATTTAAGCAATAAATGAAGCTGCCATTTTCTCTAGAAACCCACTGATTTGTTAATTTGACCTTAACTGTGAGAATGTAAATTATGTTAAACATAATTTGTTCAATTATTCTGGGATAATCTGTTTTTATTAGGTAAAAAACATTTGTGGCTGACATTTAATGGTGACTATTATGCTAATGAACAAAACTTGCGCACTTTACATCTGCTTAAATTTATACTTACCTAGAATGTCTTTTTTTTTTTTCTTCCTTGTTTTGTAAAATTGGCTGCTAAACAGCTTTCTGAAAAACTAACTGATACAGTGCTTAAATTAATTAAGAAATATAGATGTAAACTATGGTAAAAAAATTACTATGCTGAGCGCTGCTGGCAACTCATGACATTTTAAATTTTTAGGTAAAGAAAAAAGAAATCCATCAAGGAATAAGGCACCCAGTTTCTGCTGATTCATCATTTGGCTGCGTAACTCGAAGAACTTTTTGATAGGAAGGACTCATTGCGGAGGAATTGTTTCAGATTAACTATTTATTTTGAACTTCAGTGCCACTTTCAGATACATCTACAGTGTACATTTTGTCAGTAGGCTAAATGCTGCCCTGTTTTTTTTTCTTTTGTGTTGTAGTGAACCACTTATTAGCTTGATAATTGACTGGTATTAAAGATGGCAAAGAACTGTTGGTGATAGGGAGCGGTTAGCATTTCTGTGTCACGTTTGGATGAAGCATCTCCAGTATACTGGAGATCCCTTTGGGATACTAGCAGTAATGATTTTCTTTCTTTCCTACTAGGCCAGACGCATGCCAATTGCTAGCTACAATATTTCTGTAGCTTGAGTTTACTGCATCCAAATTGCTCTAAAGATAATCTGACCTGAGCTGTTGTGCCTCTAACTTTCCTGTCTTTGTCATTTGACTCTAATAGGAACATTATTTTGGCCTGTGTCTGTCATAGCAAAGACTGAGGGGATATACAGAGGTTATCTTGAGCCTCTATGCTCTGAGCCAAATGGGGCACAAGCAAAAGACATAACTGACATTAGCTTATCTTATCCTACTTCAGTTTACCTGTCTATCCAAATAAGTGCTTGTCTCCCTTAAAAAAGTGTAATGCCTCATGTAAGATTAGAGCATCTCCCTATTTTCGGTATCCCATAGTAGACTGACATCATGACAGTCTAGTACTGTAGCTTCTGGGTATGGTAGGAAGTAAAGATGTAAACTCACACAAAACCATTATCTGAAGAGAAAAAGAACATTCTCTAACCTAAAGATTTCTCGGATTCAAGTTTAGATCTAAATGTTACGAGAATTTTTCTGTTACTTTTAATCCAGATCTGACTGACCTGCTTTGGTGTTAAACATTGTTATGCAATTATGGGACAAGAAAAGCCATCCAAGAAGGGGGGACCTTGTGATGTCCCAGGATGAACCTCTCAGCTCTTAACCTGCCTGCCAAGGACAGTCTCCATTTCACCACAGAGCAACATACAGGGAGGAAAGACTGATGCCCACTTAAGTCTCATCTCAGCATGAAGCTAAGACACAACAACTCTTTGAATCATGGCACAAAATTTAGTCACTTTTTTCTCCACCTCACAATTCAGATTTTTTTTCACCTGAAATCAGCAAATGTTATAAAAAGCTGAAGTAAATTAATTGGTTAATTATTGTACACCAAACTGGACATCATGTACTTTCATCTTGAATGCTTTTTTCACTGTCTCATTTGAAAAAGCCTTTTCTTGGTTAAATTCCTAACAACTCTTATCTGTTCTGCTCTTTCTTTCTAGAGAGGCATCACAGATGAGCGGTGCAACATGTAACTTAGGGATGAGGGAACAAGGACGTCTAAGTCCCAGATAGTGCTTCAGGCAGTTGCACTGCTGTTTATGTTTCATGATTATTATTACCAATGAACTTGAGAAAATATTGGCTCTTAGACTTAGGATGATAATTAGCGTAATAATGTTAGGAGTTTCCTCTTGATATTTCAAACTGCTAAAAAAAGATTTAATATGTCAATGTTACCAAATTACTGTAACTTTATGCAAGATAAAATTGCAATCCTATGTTGCAGCACAAATTTTTCGGAACCTTAAGAGAGTAAACAAAAAAAAAGCTGAGGTAAAAGGTACTTAAGGGAATTTACATAAAAGGTGTTATTTTTATTTTAGTGTCTGTTTCCAAAAATGAGATATTGGTATGTTCTAGGGATCTGATCCAGGAAATTCCTTTGTTGGGAATATAACTTAAATAACACAAGTTCTGTTGTCCAGGCAACTACTTATGCATGCACAAGGTTTAAGATTTGGGTTTAAGTCTTGTACATTATTCACTCTTTATTTCTTTGTCCTATTTTTATTTACATATTTTAGTATGTCTCATCTTCAGTGACAGCTCTTGGAGGATGCAAAAAATAGCAATATATGGTCAAGTTGGACTTTAAGAATGTCAGTGTGATGTACATTTTGGGGACTGTAGGGAAATAGGAATCTGTTCTTCCCAAATGTGTGTTCTTCTGGATCTGATATGTATTTTCTTTTTGAACTTTCTCATGTTTCAGTGTTTTAGGTCAAGAGAAAAAAAAATCAATGTGAAATAATCAATATCTGTAAAGTCCAGGTAATGACAAAACAACTATGGGGTAAATACAGAAAGTGATTTACTGATCTCTTATAGACTTAGATAACATTACTGAGTTTCCATAAAAGCTCTTCCACTCTTGATTTTTTGGAATCTAAGAAACACAAGTGATGACCAGAGAGAGAATCAGTAACAAGATGAGTAGTAATCTCTGAAGAAGAAAAATAGCTATGTGTATTAAACAAGAATACATGTTACTTGGGAAGGGCTTAATCTGTGACTGACTGGCTCAACCTCTTTTCCATCACTGAGTGCTTGTACAAGTGGCAATTAGGTTAGTAGTCACAGTGTGACAATAATTTAATGGGCATAATTTCCTATGTCTTACTTTTTAAAAAAAAAAAAATTACACTTACTACGTTTGGTTGATGACTCTTATGTAGAAAGGATTTTCACTAATACCCAAACACAGTATAACACTGGTTTCGATTTCATTCAAAATCAAGATCTAAATGGGTGATGCAACTGTGCTTAGAGAAAGTCATAAAGTCTCAAGAATCATGAATTCTAAACTAATGTAGTAAACTAAAAAGCTAGTGAACACACAAATTAAGGAACTGTTTGATATATTGTAAGAAAGTAATATAAAAAGAACAAACTTGCAGTTGCAGTCTTTATTTCTACACCACCTAAGTGCTTGTCTTATGTCTATTATGGAGCCTTATCTTTTCTTTTAGTATTAGGTAGTCGCGTTTTGTGAAGATGGAAAGATGTTACAGAAATCCCGGAGGCTTTTTTGTTTGTTTGTTTGTTTGTTTGTTGTTTGGTTGGGTTTTTTTGTTGTTTTTGTTTTCTGATGTGCTCTGCTGTTGCAGGACCATTTTAAATCCATAAAAATAAGTGGAAACCTGATGTAATGAAGTTAGAAAAGCATTAAACAAACCATGAAAACCCGTAAAATATTTTGAAGATCCTAATCATAATGCACTGATAGCAAAAGACATTTCTCCACCCCATATGCATTTTCCTCAAGACATTGCCTAGTATCTGGCATGAAAGTAAGTTCACCACAATCTTTGCCTCCAAAGCCAATTGCAAGTCTAGTCCAATGTACTTGTGTGTGCTTGTGGACAGGGTTTTCTCTTATCTGTGTCCTCATATTATATTCTTAAAGCAGTGGGATGGTTTGGCTTGAGTAATACCTTTGGGTTAGAATGGTATAACCTGATCTCCAAAATTTCAGCTGGGGTCTGGGAAAACTGATTCTTATAATAAGGTAAGGCGACACTCTTCTCTTTATCCCAAGAGCATAGCTGCCACCAAATTGTTCATTCTGCTCGACTTTGAAGCTTTATTTTCTGTGTTAATGTCCAAAATCCTTTCTCCTTGCCATATCCCACTGTCATGGATGTGCTATTTGAAAACCACATCCTATTACTTCTGCCAACTGGAGAACCAGAGCTTCTAGTTTCAGAGGTGGAATTCTGCATTATAATAATGCATTTCCAAGATCTGCATTTGCTGGTGATCAGTCTGCAACTAACTAGCTTTAGTAACACCCTTCTTTCCTGAAATTCCTTCCTTTGTAGTTGACCAAAACACAGCAGGGGCCATTGGTAATTTCGGTCAGATGACTTTCCCTTGCATGCAAAGCAGTGGTAAAGCCATGATAATTTGAAAAGATTTTTGTCTGCATAACTCTTCTCTTCTTCTTTTTGTATCCATACCTACTACTTTTCCCATATATTTGCAATCTCCTTACAGTCACCTACGTCTGCATGTGCAGACCCTGTAGTAGCTGCGTAACTGTTAGCAGTAATTTCTCACTGTCTTGCCATATGAGGGAGACAGTTTGACAGCACGATTCCTACTAAGAGCAATAATTTAATTGGTGGCAGTTTTACTGCAAAAGCTCTATTTCACTTTGTTTCATTCTGTTTTTTTTTTTTTATATCCAAAAACACTGACTCATGGGCAATAGACCAAAATATTGTATGATGCGCATTGTGTAATCCTGCAAAAAACATGTTGAACAAAAACTCGTAGACAGATGAATTCAGTGCACTAACTGCAAGGCCTGGGAATAAAACCAGCTGAGGTATTTGGCAGCTATGCTGCTTAAAAAGCTCCATAACTAACAGAATCCTTTTAACCCACCGACAGAAAGTAAAACACTTGTGATTTTACTGGCTGAGCAGTAACTATCTGAGCACATTCCATGCTGCAATTTATAATGACACAGCTGCAATGGACAAGCCACTATAAAGCTTTTTGGTCAGGATATTGACAAAGAACCATTGCTGAAGTTTTGTTACAGCTTTGTGCATTTCCTACCCAAGCACTACCTGTATATCTTATTGACAGTGGCAAACCTGGTGCTGGAACTTCTCAAGTCAGAAAATCTTTTCTGAACTTAACTTCAGTAAATGAGGTTTAGTTTTGGTTCATTTGATTTGTTCTGCTATTTAAGTTCGGAAGCTTCCCTTCGGTCACTTAGCTAACTTGGATAATACTTCCATGAACATTCTACATCATCTCACAACAACCAGCATGAAGTAAGCCTAGATTCAGAGCCCTAAACTCTTCAGCTACTCTAACCGTTCCAGCTTCATGACTTTGGTAACAGAGACAACGAACAACCACAACTCTGCCTAAAATGAATGGCAGCTTAATCTTTCTGAAAAACATGGTTGATCATAGAATCATAAAATCACAGAATCATAGAATCAATCATAGAATAGTTTGAGTTGGAAGGGACCTTTAAAGGTCATCTAGTCCAAACCCCCTGCAACAAGCAGGGAAATCTTCAACTCGATCAGGTTGCTCAAAGCTCCATCCAACCTGACCTTGAATGTTTCCAGGGATGGGGAATCTACCACTTCTCTGGGCAACCTGTGCCAGTGTTTCACCACCCTCACTGTAAAAAATTTCTTCCTTATATCTAATCTAAATCTCACCTCTTTTAGTTTAAAACCATTACCCCTTGTCCTGTCACTACAGGCCCTGATAAAAAGTTTGCCCCCATCATTTCTGTAGGCCCCCTTTATATATTGAAGGGCTGCAATAAGGTCTCTCCGGAGCCTTCTCTTCTCCAGGCTGAACAACCTCAACTATCTCAGCCTGTCTCCACAGGA
>VYZM01008038.1:169302-183668 GCA_013398915.1 Dromas ardeola
GAGCTGCTCTCCAGCAGGTCAGCCCCCAACCTGTACTGGTGCATGGGTTATTCCCCCCCAGGTGCAGCACCCTACACTTGCCCTTGTTGAATCACGTCCCTCAGCTTGCTGGCCACAATTATTTTGGTTCATCTCAGGACGGTTGGTTTTCTGGGCTGTGAGCAAATATTGCTGGATCATGTCCAGCTTTTCACCCACCAGTAGCCCCAGGTATTTCTCTTCACGTCTGCTCCCAATCCCTTTATCCCTCCAGCCTGTATTTGCCCAGACCCAGGTGAAAGACCCTGCACTTGGCTTTGTTGAACCTCATGAAATTTACACAGGCGCACTTCTTGAGCTTGTCTAGGGTCTTCTGGATGGCATCCCATCCCTCAGGCATGTCAACCGCCTCCTGGCTGCCAAATATCATGGAGAGTGGCTTGGCAACCACATCCCCCAGTTCCCTCAGGACTCTGGGATGCATCTCACCAGGTCCCATACACTTCTGTGTGTTCAGGTTCCTCAGGTGGTCACTAACCTGATCTTCTCTTACAGTGGAAGGGACTTTTATCCTCCAGTCCATTCCTTTTGGTCCATCCACTTGAGAGGTGTGGGAAGAGAGCTTACCAGTGAAGAATGAGGTAAAAATATTGTTGAGTACTTCAGCCTTCTCATCCTCCATTGTTACTAGTTTGCCAGTCATGTCCATCAGGGAGGGTATGCTTTCTTTGACCTTCCTTTTCTGGCTGACATACCTGTAGAAGCCCTTCTTATTATTCTTTGTGTCTCTTGCCAAGTTCCGTTCCAGGTTCCTGACCCCATCCCTACACAACCGGGCATCATCCCTATACTCTTCCCAGGATACCTGCCTCTGCCACCACTGCCTGTGCAGTTTAACCATGTATAATATTTGAATTGTTATTTCTCATCTTTCTTCTCTTTAAAATTTTTTGTCATTGTGTCACAAATGGTTATATCTGCTAGATCTAGATATCGAAATGCTTATTCTCTGTAACAATGTCCAGACTCCAAGCTAAACTTTCTGGCAGGAGCAGTGAATACAGTCTGGCTGAGAAATTTAGCTGACTTTTTTTGGGATGCATGGTAAACTCCTCTAGACGGAGTTAATGGCTTTGTATGTCAAAAAGATGCACTCCTACTTACAAAACAGATGTTTTAATTTCTTTTTCCCCACCCCAATCTGGTGTAAATTTCATTAGGATTACATGCAAAATGGAAACAGTTCTTCAGTCAGAAGAGGTGGAGATTCTTTCAGATGGGGAAAGGGAAATGGGGAGCTCCTTGGCCAGCACAGCACAGGCTGACCCTTTGCCACGCCATCCATGTTGCACTGCAAAACTTTATTTATAAGCATACTCATCCTATGTCTATTATGGAAATCTTTTAGGAAAATAATTTTCTCCTCTTTTCTGGAAAGATGGTAAATCCCTTCTAAGTATAACTTAAATTCAACTGTGAAAAAGTGACTTGTTTTTGAATAGTAAACATATTCACGTCCACAGTTCAGGGTTGTACAAAAATATATCCTTTGCCATGTTTTACTGCAGTAAAGGCTACTGGAAAATGGCTTCACTCACTTTTTGTGTGTTGTTTGATCCCAGATCTCAGATGAATATAAAATATTTCATATTTCAGTCACCAATAACATCGGTAAAACTTTACAGCAAAAATTCTCATAAAAACTGCTAAATCAACTGCTAAAATTCAAATCTATCATATCTCTGACATGAACTGTTTTACCATTGGGAAAATGGAATTAACACATGTATGTCTTTGTTTCATTTCTCCCTATTTTAGTTGCATGCTCAGCTACAATGGGACTTGATGTGTTAATTTCAAAGCATAAAAGAAAGTTCAGTGGTTTCTAAATGTGGTTATTATTAAAAGGTTTTCTTGGAAGGATTTTTTTCTAATCCCACATATATCTAGAGGCAAATCTCAGCTGATGAAGATAAGTCTCTGCAGTAGTGTTGGTCTTCCACAGTCTCTGAATCCCAAGCAACCTGATGAGCCCTTCTACTATGTTTGCCTAAATGAAAGTCTTTGCTGTTCCTTAGTTTTTTTCCTGTAGCCCAGTGTAGTGTTGTACCTCATCATATATGCATGCATAAATACACAACTTTGCTTCACTAGGGAATCTTATGGAGGAAAAAATATCCCATAATCCTTATCTGTGCATTTTTTGTGCATGAACAAGGCACCAGTAATCAAAATGCTTTTCTCTTTTTATTAGTTCTCTTGTGTATTCTGTTACTTATGGCAAAGGGATTTGAAGACTTTCCTACAGAGAAAGGCCCGCAGTCTCTCTACACCTCTATAGTTCTTATGTAGACAGCACGGTGTTCTTGATCATTTGTGCTTGTCCCTAGAGCCATTTTTTGGACAAAAGGGCAAATATGGTTAAGCAGAGATGATGGAGTAAAAGCCTTTATCTGAAGAAACAACTTGCTGCCTCTGGTTAGGCCACAGGAGAAGTTATTGTTTAAAATAAAGAAATAAAGAAACAACACCTTGACACAGAAAAATCCCAAATCTCTCTTCCTACTGTTGCTATGAACCACTGATGTATGAGAGTGTTTGTGCCATCAGGGGATGACCCTTTTCTCTTTGATTAGCTCCATCCTGCTGCAGCCTGGTGTATTCAGGCAAGCCTCCAGAATGCTGAGGGGGAGCACAAGGGAAGACGGCCATCCATCCCAGTGAGTGATTTGACTCTGAGTATGGACAAAATGAGGTAGGACATCTGCCTGCAAGACTTTGTAAATGTACCCAAAGGAAGCAGGACATGCCTCTTCCTTCTCTGCCGCATACTTCAACTATCAGATTTAAATGTATGTTTGGTTTGCTCTGAAAAATATTGTCATTATTTTAAGGTTGAGAAAGTTGTAGCAAGCATAACTGCAAATCAAATTGGCTTAAGTTCAATGTTAATGTACAACTTGTTCATGTTCTCAGAACCTGCCATCTGGACCTGCTGGTACGAAGCAGGACTACATGTGAGACAATTGGATTTCCTGAACTTTCCCTAGTTATTTTTTTCCCTGTCATGTAACACTTGACAAGCCATGAATAAGAGTATCTTGAATGAAACAAACTCCCTGTGTGTGATACTTTGTTCAAAAAAAAGAAAAAAAAAAAAAAATAGAGACTGTAGGAGTTGCAGAAATAGGAAATAAAGTCTGGCAGAGAGATATTGTTATTTGCACATACTTAAGATGTGCTAGGTAGGCTAAAGCCTACCCCACTTCATGCATAAGTAAATGGGTTATCCTATTGTAGCAATAAATACATTGTCCTTTAGATCATAGATCATAGCTGTCAGGGGATGTGCTGAATATCATACACCATAATTCTGGTTTGAGCACAGTAGCAATTGATGAGCACTGCACATAGTACTTTCCTTCCACCTTCCCTTTCCCTTTTTATCCATAGCTCATCCTCTGCCCCCAGTGTCAGTTGTTTTTCTGGCTACCAGGAGAACTACACCGAAATGTCCTTCCTGACCATTGTTTCTTGAAGCAGGGAAACAACACTGATGTTTCTTGATGCTAAGGTCTCTCATACTCCATGGCTAACCCACACAGGATTTACCAGCTCCAGAAATAGCAATTTGAATCCTTACTTTTTTATTTTTTTTTATTTTTTTTTTTATTCTCCAGGAGGCCTTTTCAAAATGATTGATAAATTGAGATTAAGGAGTCTCTTTGAGGGATGAAGAAACACAAGGCATGAAACCAGTGTTCACAAATACACTCCTCTGTGATCCTCTTCTCCCTTAAAGCACTCCTCATTGTTTGGTTTCCTTTCTGTAGAACATGCTGACCATATGTCTTCTACACACTTGGCTCCTTATATTTGACAGAGAGGAAACTACAGTCTCAAAGTAGCTGTTTTGAAACTGTTTGGGACTCACTACATTAATTTCTCTTCTGTTTGGTAAGTAGTTTTATAATCTCATTGCATATTCCATATTTTGCCTTTAAAGAGATCAGAATCTCTCCTAGAAACACCTGTGACACATAACTGCCCACTGATTCACATTAAATTCTAGCATTCTGCAATCTTTTTTTTTTTTTCCTGCATGTAAAATACCTACTTGAACTCTGCATTATGTTATTTGATCCTGGCGGGGATCTTACTGATTTATGGGGAAAACTAAATCAAACAAATATTGTAGAATCAGATGGGATGCCTCACAAGGTGCGATTCTGAGAACAGTTTTGGCAGTCCTTATGGCAATCACTGAAACACAAAATATGCTGGCTCGTCTTATTACAAGTTAGTCAATCTAAGTAGGTTTAACACCTATAATTTTGGTTTTTGTTTTTTTTTTTCAACTTTATGTGAAAGCTAGCTTCTGTTTTGTTGCTGCTTAGTTGTTCACTGTGGCTGACTGATGAAGAAAATGGGTTTCATCTCGTGAACAAAAAGATTACTAAATCCTCCAAGCTGTGGAATCTAAGAGTGTTCATATGTCAGCTCTTTAACTATTTGCCTGATATTCATGATCTAGAGAATAATATTGGTCTTAATAAATATTAAGACCATAAATATGACTACAAACTTCTTTTTTGCTCATTTTGAACTTTGTTAACATTTTCATAGAAAATAACTTGAGATCTAGATTAAAAATATTTTAAGAGCCAGATATTGCTTTCAATACAGATTCAGCTGCGCATTTATTTCATGCACAAAATAATCTTCATTTTGACCCCTGAAGTTCTATTTTCCTGTATATCAAAAGATTCATATTCTTAAAACCAGTGATCCCCTTGAGATGATTCACTGATGCATGCAATTTAGAATAGCATTTGACTGACCAAGCTGAACTGTCTACTGGTACAGCTTCACTGAAACATATCACAACTCTATTCATTTAACCCAAATGAGGATTTCTTGCAGAAAATACTAACTCACTGTAATTCTGAGGAGACGGTGCATGAGTATTTTACAGGGATTGACAGTTGGATTATGATCAGGGTATAATTGTAGGGATTCTGTGCACTGGATACGGCAGTCAATTGCTCACTTCTAGTTTCAATTAACAATCTTCCAGGGACAGCCAGATAGACCCGCCACCGGTGTGGATCAGCATAACTGCACTGAAGTGAGGAGAGAAATACCATTCATTTACACAAGCTTATTTTCTCACTTGAGGCAAACAACATGCTAATGAAATTCACAGGACATAATAAATTGGGAAAACTTATGAACATCAATAAGGATAAAGATATAATAAAAAGTCAACCTAATGAAATAAGGTATCTGAATGCAAGATTAAATGAGATTCTAGGCTTGAAAATACAAACAAATATATCTTGGGAGAAAAATATTGCTGATACTATACTCTGGCAATAGAAAGAAAAACCTAGGAAGTGGTAATTGTGTGCAATTTGGAGGAAATACTCAAACCGGAATTTGGCCCTCAGTGCTCATTGACTTTCAATAGGATTGGGGTGCTAGTTCCACTCTATACATTCAAAAATCAGTCCATCAGCTGGCAGTGGTATATGGTGGTACTTTCAGGTTTATTTTGTTCGTTTGCTTTAAAACATCTAGTGGAATATGGAGCTGCAAAACATAAGATTTTCTTTCAGGAGCAGGAGAAAAATGAGTCCAGATTTCTACAGAGAGACTCTGTGCGCATCCAGAATACTGCTTGTGCTACTGGAGAAATCCTCTTATTTAAAACAAACAAACCTACAAAGGAATTATGGATACGTATATTAGGAGAAGGAAGTAAGTCACTTTCCAAACACACACCTCCTGTTTTCTGTAATGCCAGAACAATGAGCTAATTTGGGCAAGGTGTACTATGCATTTTTAATGTTATGTCTCATTGTCTATAGAATAACGGTCCGATGGAAACTGCAAGAAGCTATGGTTAAGGACTGTATAACCTCAAATACACAAGCTAGTAGTTGTGTGGCAAATAATAGGTGTCTGTAAAGGGGAGGACTGAACAGGCTAATATTATCTTTTCAGCGTCAGTTTTTAAAGCAAACATCCAGATGGATAGCTTTAGTTTTTTAACTTGCAAATGGCTTTTACAAAGCAGAGAGACTCTTTTGGTTGCTAAGATTCGTATTTGTCAGACAGGGACTCCAAATGGATGTGCAACTGAATTAATGGAGAAAATACTTAACATTATATGTCCAAAGAAATGATAAATATAGGAAAGGTATCTACTCTGACAGGGTTCTGGTTCAGGCTCCCCATGTGCCATCAAAAACTTAACAGGTAATGTTTTTTTCCAGTTTATTCCACCAACTCAATGTAGAATTGCAGACACATTTTAACCTCTCTGTGCCTTTGTTTTCCCACCTCTAAAATAAAGGTGCTATATACCAAATGATTAATTTCTTCCCTTTCTCCATTTTTTTGAAATTGTCTTTCAACTTCAAATATTTCCATTAGCTATTTCAAAACAAAACCCAAAAAAACCTGAACCCCAATTTTATTATGGAAATGTGCCACCTGTGAACAGTATAAAGAATGATATGAAGAGCATAGAGCAGGATAAAACAGTGGTTCTCTCTAGCTTGCCGGGGATATTAATGTTTTTTTTTTGCAATACAATGTGGACAGTCTTTCCGTAATTCCAGGAGAAGACTTTCTATTCTGTAACTTTTTTCCCTTTCTGACTCTCTCAATATGCATCTATTTCTAATATTACTTTCTGCATGCTGCTATTTAAGTTTTCCTTACATGGTTTATAATTGCTACTATGAATCCCTCACCAGTTTTTAAGCTTTTGTTTCAGTAGCATTCTAATTTCTTACACCTAAACTATGTCTGCCTCCCCTCCAAGCCACCCCTACTGCAATCTGTCTCTGTGCATACTCTTGGCTTTTGATCATTATAACTGATCCTATGTTCTGCTAAATAGCCTGCAAATGTTTGCCTTCAGTAATCTGTTCCACTTTCCAGCAGGGAGCAATAACATTTTTTTTCTCCTCCTCAGTGAGGCCACTCTGCATAGCTTGTGCACAGAGACCCTTCAACGCTGGATCAGTTTGCTGTCAGTGAGAAGGGGAACAAAGCATGCTTCCTATGTTTTGTAAAGTGCAACTGGTCATCGATAAAAACCAGTCTTTGCGTGGCTTTCAGTGATACTAACGAACCTATAGACTGAGGCAAAAGGAAGTGGTTTTGCTTGTAAATACTTAGATTCCCAGTGTGAGTCAATACAGCAACCTGACTGGAGCTGAAGGTCTTATCTGTCTCCAGAAATGTTACATCCTTTGCCGCGACCTTGTTGTGTCTTTTTCTGTGCTACCTAACCTCCTCTGGGCTCTCTATCGGAAACTCTGCATCCTTCCCTTTGCTTTATGCTGTAACAAATGCCTGCTGCACATCTGCAGGAGGAACTGTAGATGGGAGAGGGCTGATTTTAGGGAAAGTGGAATTGAATGACCAACTTTTCTGAGTTCATGTGCACTGAGGTCAGCTCGGAAGTGATTTGGGAAGGCAGATGCTCGTTTGCTCCTTATTCAGGTGTCAGGTTTTGAAGTTCTTCTAGCTAGCTGCAAAGTAGGACAAAAGACCTCCACAGAAAAGAGTTTACCTTGAAGATGAGTTAGGTCCAGGGGCAAGACAAAACAATCTTACAGGATGTTGGGAAATAACCTCTAAGACTGATATGGGCAGTCCCAGGCACCCAGAAATGCATGGGAGGAGCAGGATGATGATTTCAGTGTGGGACGACATGGGTTGTCATGCAGCTGTGGAAGTCCTGCTATGCAACATGCAGCAAATATACTCTTCTTATAGAAAATTACACAGTTTTTCACCTACCAAACATTCAGACCTTCAAGAAGCCTCGTTTAAGTACCAAGACCTCTTAACTCAGATATTCTTCTATATGTCTCATGAGAGATGGCATTCAGCTTCTTAATTTTTCAGCGCTCACCTGGAATTTTCTCGGATTTGGATTAGACCCACCAGCCCAATCAGAGCTGGTGTTGTTACAAAGCCCCAAGCCTTGGTGTCATCCAGGAGAGGGCCAAGCTAAGTATTTGAAAATTAAAAAGAAAAATCAATGGATTGAAGCCAATAATCTTTTAGCTATGATAATTGTTCATTGTCCAACATTTATGAGATATCCAGCCTGGAGGCTATGGGGCAACATGAACTTTCACTGATTTTGATGGTAGCTCCAGAAGTTTAGCATTTTACAGAGTACAACCTGAACTCATTTACTCTTTGCAGATAAATCTGTCCTGGTCCAAGTTATTTCCTTCTTCCCAGACCTTGCCCTGAAGTTTTCTTTTTGTCACCTGTTCATGACAGACTGTCTTGATACAAAGCCTTTTGGGTTACTACCTCTGAAGGATGCTGTTTAAGAACAAAACCTTTTGTAATGTATTCTTTATTTCTTTCATCACATGCTATGCTGCATTTTAAGCAATGTTTTAAAAACAGTATTCAAATCCCATGAAAAATCTGACTTAGAATATTTGCAGTGTAATGCTGGGTGTTGCATTGGGGTATAGTTGGGAGAGTATGAACATCTTTTTTCCTTTGCCTAAAAGATTTTTCTGTATGAACAGTCAAACCAAAACCCCTCAATAATCTCTTCCTTAAGCTATATCACAACATTGTTGGTAATGTTTCGCCTTTGTATGCTTTTTTCTTAGTCTGCCTTGACTTTAAATGGTGTCTTAAATAAGTTAATTCAACCACTGTACATTCATCACTACTATTCATCCTCCCTAAAATTTCTGGACAGTGTTTGGAGTTGTACAAGCAGAGATAATGTCTACACTGCAATCCAGGTACCTACTTTTCTTCAAAAGTCTGGAGTATGTCCTTTGCTTTTTATTTGAGTAAAGCATTTGTCTTGTTGGAAATGAAAAAATATCAGAGATCATAAACACTGTGCATTTGAGTGATTTTTCAGTTTAAAGTTGAAAAAACTAGTGCAGACTGAGTAAACAGGAATACTTCAGTCCCTGTGTCTGAATGTCACCTACAGAGCCAGACTTCAACTCTCTCACACATATTTTGCCAGTTACGCTCCTGTTTTAAATCTGCTTATCTGCACAGTGCTTCAAAAAGAAACAAGGCCCATCCTCCTTATACGCTTGATCTGGTACAGGTGTCCATTAATAGCAGGGTTTCTTTCCTTTCAGGCCCTTCTGTACTGTACGACCTCCTTCTAGTGGTACAGAAAGCAAATGGATATTGCTAAGAAAGTACCTGTGTGCATGCAAGTTATATCTAGCTGACTTACACGCTGAATTAATAAATGCCTGCTGGGCTAGAGGATCTTTGGCATTCGGAATGGATTCAAAATTATATACTCATGAGGCAAATAGGCTGGTTAGGTACCTGTGTGGATCTGGCTTTTAAGGGGAAATGTTGTAAGTCACCCACGGATTTCTTCATCCATTCCCCTTCCCCAATTCAAAACTTCAAACTAAGCATCTCATGGATTGAAGATTTCTCTGTGCAGAGGTGCCCCTGGAGTAGGAACACTTATGAAGAAAAGCCTGCAAGAAAAGGAAGTTTTTACAAGATTGAGAAATTAATTGGATTCTCTTTGCTTCTTTTCTTTCCTCATGCTTTGTGGAAGGTAGTCCAGGTTTCCCACTGCAAAAGAATAATTTCTCTGGAAATCTCTAGGTTTAGTTCCATATTTATTCACTTTGTGCTCAACTCTTCTACAGCATATAATTCCATTGATATAAACAGAATTAGTCACACTACTCATGTTAAATATGTGCTCAAATATTTGTAGGCAGCAGCTCGGAGACAATACACAAGAATTTGTCTTATCTAGCTCTTCCTGTTCCTATGAAATTATTTTTTATTTATCAAAGGACTCAACAGTTCTGGAACATCTGAAAGCCTGTGCAAATCTGCTTCTGAATATTTTTGGCTAGAAAAAGAAAAATTACTAACCATCTTGGAAATCATAATAATATTTTAGGAGCATTCTTATTTTAAAAATTAGTAAAATGAAGCATGAAAGTTGACAGAATAAATTGTAGTGAGAGAATGAGGTTCTTTTTTGATCCAAGAGCCTGGTGGTTAATGCAGTCTCCAAGGATAAGGAAGAAAGAGATTCATTTCCTCAGTGCAAGATCCCTAGAGCCCAGAGACTTCTCCCCACCCCCAGGTTTCACCTACTAAAAGCTGCCTTCAGTACATTCAGACCTTCACACTTTCTCCTTTTGGTGCTCTGTTGCTTTGTGCTGAATGTAGAACAGCCCCACATCCAGAGACCATTCTGGGAGGTGTGATATCTACCTCTGTCCAGGCTTCAACAGTATTCTTTTCAAAAACAGCTACAGTTTCTCCATGAGAAGTGAATCAAATTCTCCTTCAATTTTACTGAAGTACATAAAAATGAACACATTTAAAGGTTTTTCCACCAGCTGAGGCGAACTTAGATCGGAATATGTTTTCACATTTCAAGTTCTGGCAAGTAAAAACGAATCTTTAAATGCAAGTTAATCTGCTTTAAATTTCTTTTCCATTCCTCAGATGCAAAATAAATTATTTTAAGAGATTTAGAGTGTCCACCTCATGACAGCCTTGAAATAAAATAATACTTTGCAATCTTTGTGAAAACCTTGCATTTATAAATTGTGAAGTCCTAGCAATTCTTTTACTTTAAAGGTTTGGTGTTTTCTTTTTTTTTCTTTTTTTTTCTCCCATTAAAAAGCACTTGGCTTTTGTTTGTTTGGTTGGGTTTTTTTTTAATTGTATATCCTATCTTTTAAACTGGTAAATGTTTATTTTTTTGGCATGGAGAGTACTTTTCACTGCCAAGTTGTTCCCCATGATGATAGAAATGACACATAATTTTCAGAACTTCTGAAAAATCATTCAAACACTGTTATCATTTATAAACAACAGTAGGATTTCTGGGATCTTCATAACAAATGTGATAGTTCGTGTGAAAGAATCACTGAGGATTTTCAGGAAGATATCCCGTGCTGCTAAGCAAATTCAAGTGTTTTCATTTAGGCAAAACCAAACAAATTAGTCTTAATTTCTGAAGTAAATTCTTAAAGATTTCTCCCAAAACATCCAAGGCACGGTTGATACAGAAGTAGACCCCTTGTGAGTGTTTTGTTTCTGATTGTGGGATTTACCTTTTCACAGAGACAGACGACTGGTTAAGCAGTCACCCATCTGTTCTCCTGTATGAGACTCTGTGCCTCCATTTTCTCATGACGGAAGTCCTATCCTTGATTATGGACTGGCTTCAACTTGCCTTATTAGTGCTATAGGTTAGTGTAGTGACTTGAGCATCAAGTGTGTAGGTGCTTTTGAGGGGCTTCTTTTACTTATCTTAGCCATAGCCTATTGATGTCGGGCTGTTAAAACACAAAGCCCCTTCTTACGGATTTTAATGACCGCCATGGTGTTCCAGGTCTCAGGCACTTAGTTTTCTTGCTTTTCAGTGAAATTAATACAGTAATTTAGATACACATTAACAGGCAAATAATATATGACCTTAGAACTGAATTCAACCACCCTACTACTGGCTCACTTTCTTATTGATTTCAGTAGGGATCTGTGGGTGGAAAAATATCAGAGGTTTATTAGAGAATCATTTAATTATTATTTTTTTCTTTTTTATACACAGTCATGATTAACCCTACAGAGAACCACAACCACTGTGCTCATCATACACTGTCAGAAGTCTTATGCAAAGTTTTGGTTTAAAGAATTCTCAGGACGTGCTCCAAATCTAAAAAAATTCACTTGCTATTGACTTCAACAGGAGTTGGACTGGACCCTCCACCTCTGGAAAAGACAGGGCATTCACAGAAAGGAATATTTCTTTAAGTACTTTAATAAAAATCAAGATCTCAAGAAGCTCAAGTCATCAAAGCCTGGAGCTGCAGTTCTTAAAACAGGATACTAAGATCAATGATCACTCCAAGGTACTGATAGTGAAAGAGCCATTTTAATGGATGATGGATGTGTCTCACAATACACTTTGCACAGGTTAAGCATAATTTGTGTTAAAATCACTGTTTATTTTGATCACAAAGACCAAAGCTTAACTCAAAACTCCATGAGTAGCCACCCAAAAACGGGCTGTCAAATGCTTGTGGAGAGGGAATGAAATCTGACATTTGATTTTATGTCAGCACTGTGAAGAAAAGCAAACAAACAAAAAACCAACAAAAAACCCTTAGATTTTTTAAATTTCTAATTGAAATAGAGCAGTAACTCAAGACTTTCACCTTCTATAAATTATACATGCACACAAAGGTGTTCAGCTACCTCTTTTTGGTTCTTTGTTTCTATTCTGTCCTGCAGTTTAGAGAAGCTATTTAGTGTGACTCATAGATGATTGAAGCCAATGCAAAGATCTCCATAGACTTATTTAATTTTGGGCCAAGCCCCTGGTTTTATAGGTAGGCATTTATATTCAAGGATCCTTAGCTGCTGTCTGACTTGACATAAGTAGCCTGATAAATATAGAAAGCTCTGACATATTTTGCCATCAGGAAAAGGGCCAATTAGGAAAAAAAGATTGAATATAAATTAATGTCAGTGTCAGCTGGAATAACTTGTGTTCTTCAGCATCTGCAGCTCTGCATTGTTTCAGGATTTCTTCGGCTAAATACTGATGGGCATAACCCTCAGCTCAATTGGAAGTCCAAATGAAAAAGCAAAATTATGTGAATTTGTAATGCTCTGTGGAAGGCTTTATGACTACTACACCACCATGAACTAGCTCGTTCATAATCTGTTTTACCCTTTGGCAAATGTGACAGCTACTCTGTTAGTCCAGATGGCAGGACTCCACTGCATGTGTGATCTAAATGTGTTTGTAGTTGCAGACACTGGGCCTATTGGATTCCTGTTACTTGTTTGCATCAGCTTTGTCTTCCTAGAAACCTTGTAAGAACTTAAGAAATCCAAGATGCAAACTCAAACAATGCATGATCTTTTGAGATAGATGAGTCTTGCAATTATCATGTGAAGTGACAATTAGCTATACTTCTTGTATCTGTCAACTTATCACATGAAAATATTCTGGCTTGTCCACCAAACTTACTGCAAATGCACAGTAGACTTGTTATGTTTCAGACTCGTAACATGTACAGATCAGTCCTAACACCACAAATCCAAAGTGTTCTCTTTTGCTATATATGCCCATGTTGTCAGTAAAATCCAGATTCAAGGTAGCTTGCTCAGCGGTGAGACTTTTTGGACAATGGTTATAAACAGGTTGATTCTCATGAAGAAGAGAGATCTGGGAAAACCAGATTTTCTTCTGTCTTTTCTTATGCTCTGAAATGCATTTCCTCCAGCAAATGTTGTGATGAAACAAATTCGTCCCTGTGAATAGAGAGCCAAAAGGAGAGAGAATATTAACTAGTCTACAAAAACCTACAGCTAGCTTGTGTACTACTGAGGAAAGAACATCTTTTAAAGAGTATATGTTTGGGCCTTGCTCATGAATACAGGAGCCGATAACAGGATGTTACAGTGGATCGAACAAGTTCTAACAAGTGGGAATCTAGGCTGGAAAACAGGCATCAATGCTTTTGGAACTGCTGCATTGAATATAACCTGAGATTAATTATTTGAAAGAGAAACCCATAGGAAAGCATTGCAAACAGATAAAATTATTACATTTTTGTGAATTGTTTGGCCTCAGTAGCTTACTGTGGCAGTAAATTTGATATTTTAATGTGTTGCTTGGAAAGAATTTGTCTGTGAATGTGCTGCATTTCAACTGAAATCAAAACTCAAGAGAAACCTCTGTTTCTTGTCCTGACACTGAAATAGCACTGAAATGCTTCCTTGATATTATCTGGAAATTCTCTGTGTATATACCTATTTATATTCTTTATTTTGCTCACCTGTGGTACAAAGGCAAAACCTACATTTATTCTTAAAATATGAACATGAGCTCTAATTTTTGCCAAGTCACACTTTGATGGTGATTTGTGTTAATCGTCTAAAGCCCACAAAACATTTAAATCATAAGGCAACAGAAGTATTTCCATCTTCAGTAGTCTTTGCCTTGTTTCATCTAAATAAGTATTGCTCTGCTGGGGTGTTTCAAATGTTCTTTGTTTCAAATTCTCTTTGACTCCATTTCAGTTTTGCTTATTTATGTAAAAATGCCTAACTGCTTGACAGTGGTAATGTGATACTTGCATTGTTTGTGTAGCAGTATAGAAAGATGGCATATGAATGGTATTGTCTGTTTCAGCCTAGTGTGTTTTTAACGCTGGCATATTCTATGTCATTTTTTTAAAATATCTTTCAATTGCTGGAAATTTTCTCAGTTCTGAGGTCTATACAGTACCAGATCTAATTCAAACAAGACTGTCAATGAAGTTCAACAAGGATTATGTCCTGCATCTGGGAAGGAATAACCC
>VYZM01008039.1:4122-58669 GCA_013398915.1 Dromas ardeola
GATATATTTAACCACTGCCAAGGAAATCAATGGGAACTGTACTTTTATAGTTGGAGGCAAGACAGAAGCCCTGTCTTTTACTTGTAGTTGAACAAGTTTCAAGGTTTCTGAGGCTGTTTCTGTATATATGTACAGCTTAGCCCCAAAAAGTTATTTGCAGTAAGGTTTGGTTTGTCTAAGTAAGACAAGAAGTCAGAGAATGACATTACTTTCCAGAAAATAGAGACATTCAAAGAGATCTCCTTAGTTTGCACCATCAAAGAACCTGGCCGCCTAATAATGATAACTGTCTGCACAAGGTACTTGGTTTTCCTTGAATATTTATAGTGAGACAAGATGTTCTTATCCATTTTTAGGTATTGGAAAAAAAAAAATCCCTCAAGGGGAAAAGATAGGATTATGAACTCAAGTTGTGTAATTATACATAGTCACTTTGACTCCAAGTTAGGTAGATTGATTCACACTGGCTAAAGACCTATGCACTAATTTTTAATGTTAACTTGTCTAATGCAGACCCTGAAGAATTTTTTGTAACATTTGCCAGTATTTCCAGGTGTTTGCATGAATTTTAATGCTTATTAAAATCAGGCATTAATAACAGCTAGAGCTAGCTACACTACAGGAGGTAGCTTTGATACTTTTAATCCACAATTCTACTAATGTACAACAGTCACCTCAAGTTACCTCTTTTTAGTCAGTGATTTGCATAATCTTGACAATATAACGACATTTGTATTGACAATTCATACTTGAGGCTTTCTGACATCTTTACATTATACATCTTCCACTCACTGCTCACTTATTTCTCATAATTTGCTTTCAAATTGTGTGTGCACGAGGGAAGTATGAACACTTCACACTAGTAAAACACATATATCTTTAGTAACCAGTATAAAATATGATGTAAAAAAATATCTCTATATACTTTCAGACTAAGCCTTAAATATTTAATGTATTTATTCTTAATATACCTTGTAGCTATTCCTTTCTTTCTGCTTCATTGTTCTCAGGTTGGTTCCACATTTTCCCCTCCCCAGGCCTTGTCAAGGAACAGTACCCTGCTGCTTGAAATTTTCCTCGTTCAGACAACACCTGATGAAAAACTGATGTTAGATTAGCTAAAGAAATAATACAAAAATAATTACAGTTCATCCCAGAATATGTTCCTTTTTTCTCCCGGGGAAAAAAAAAAAGATTTTAAATCTCTTACGCATCTTTGACACAGGTAAATAACACGAATTATGATATGAAAGTCATAAAATGGAGGAAAGTCCCTGTTTCTGTAATTAACAGTGTTTGAATGGCCTTCTTCACATATAGAATAAGCTTTACTAACCTACTCTCAGTGACTCGAATCCATACCTCATACTGTTCTTTTTTCCTGTATCCTGGAAGTTTACTTCTACTGACAGTGAAAATGTCCAATATATGACAACAGACAACATGTGGCATGCTGAAACAATGTGCTCAGCCTACAGCATGCTCCTGAGAGGTCCTCAGAAAACAAAAGGATAATCAGAAATAGACTGAAAAACTTGTTATGCAGCACCTATGAACCAAGTCCACCAGTATCAGCCATGAGCATGAGGTGGCAGTGAAAGGACCATGATTTGAGTAGCCAGTCTGAGCATAGGAAACTCAATTGTCAAAAAACAGTGCAGCAAGTCATATTGGCTGTACATGGCAAGCTTTTGGTACAGGGAGGGTCTCTGTGAGAATAGATCAGTGGCTGCCCTCTTGACCCATGAGCTTTTTAATTTTGGTTTCTTCCCCGTCCTGTTGAAGAGGGAGATTGAAGTTGGGTGGGCGTATGACATCTGGCCAAAGTTAATCACACAAGTTAAGCCATGTAGCAGACGAAAAGCGGTTTAATTTTTCTGGGAATGTCAGTTATGTGACGCTTCAGTACTCATTCAGAAGGAGAGCACCTCCTTTTCACTCTCAAAAACGAAATCATGGTTCCAACAAAGAAAATATTGCTAATGTCACAATCCTGCTAGATAGGAAGGGGAAAACACTCACTCAAGAACTAAGAGGTCTTTATTTGAATTTGTATTAGGCAAAAGCTAGTTTTGAGTTTGGATTTTCATCTTATCAGGCGATGTCCGATACAGAATCAAGTGCCCTCATTTCTTCTCCAGTTTTGGATCTTAATCTATAAATATTGAACCCAAGCCATTTCATCAAAGCTGATTTCATTTTCAAATGATTTCAGGATAATCAACAAACAAAATCAGCTATTGTGCCCAGCTCTCCCTAAATATAATTAATTTTCCAAATCCTTCCAATCTTTGTTTTCTAAACTGAAATCTTTCTATTCCCAGCATTTGAAATGTTGTTCAAAATTTGCTTTTCTCAGTTCTTTACTACTGATATTTCAAGCCAGAGACCATATCTCAAAAGACATCACTACAGCATATGTATTTGCAACAATACATAAAATTTTAATTTACAGGTAGGCTGGTCTTACAGGTTAAGAACTTTAATTCATTCACATCAAAGTAATATCACTGACTTCAGTGCAGGCATTTTAACATATATCATAGATCATGTCTCTTAGATCTAATCCTGAAGTTGTCCATATCTGCAAGAGTGATACACTGGTAAAGACTGGTGAATTACAAGGTGTTCACTACTCTTCAGTTGTCATTGGAGAGAGGAGAAAACTACCCGATCTGGAATTGGTTTTGCTTAAGTATCATCTAGTTGTTCAGGATAACAGATAGGTACACACACGGACTTTCATTACTCTTTGTTTCCTTGGTTGCCTGTGAGCAAAGTGTATACTTTGAAAAAAGCTTCAATCATTGATACGGGTAGCTTTTGTACATGAATGAGGTATATTACAGCTCTACCTAACTTCAACAGCTTTGGGTTGAGATTGTCTCCTCTTCTATGGACTGTGTAAGGTTAAAAGTTTTCTTTTCTGTAAAAGCAATTGATGGGAAAATGCAAATAAATAGCAGAAAATGAATGCAGTAAGGATGGCAACACACAGATTTTTTGTGGTTTTCTCTGTGATCGATCACATTTTCAAAATAATATTTCTCAGTACACCTACCTGGAAAGAAAGTGTAAATGCTACACTATCCAAATGCCTGGGTGAAGCTGATGTAATGACTAAGGGACTCAAACATCAAAATTAATGGTGATCTCAAAATATGGAATGTTAATCTAATAAAACCCATCATTTTCTTACTCTTCTGTTGTTAACAGAAGGCAGCACTGAAAAGTAAAATGCTGTTTGATTGTTCTCTAGCTTTATTTAGGCTGTATATTATGTGCCTGAAGATATTTATTACTTACTGGATTAACTTGACTATGAATAAGAAAAGTATTGGTTAGCCTTTAGCAAAAGGAATTAAACTTTAAAAAGATTATGGAGCTGCAAGGTGCAGTGTATTGGGTATTTTGTCTAAGACTTTGAAGAAATTCATGACTATCTATCATAAAGCATTCCAGAAGAATTAATTTGTAGCTTGTGATCACAAATATACAGGAAAGTAGGAAATAAAAATAGCACTGACATTTCAAGCATGAGTTCTACTTCAGAGAGGAGCTGTGAAGAAAAAAAAGCAAATAAAAGTCAGGATTTGTATATATTTATTTTTCAGCTGGTATGTTTTTACAATAAAAATATGACAGCTATAATTATACATAGTTCTTATAGGATGATATCTAGATTTTCTTCGAGCTACTCTTAAGGTGGAATGAGCCTTTGGAACAGACAGAAGTTTGTTAATGATGAGTCAAAATCTGGATGACATCCCAAAGGAACTAAGAACCAATGTAAACTTTCAATTTCGAGGGTAAAGTGCAATATTTCAATCTTGGTATTCCTAAAGAGACAAAAAAAACCCCCAACCAACAATTACCAGTATGTCTATAATTAAAAACAGAAAGTACTTAATTTTATCTTGAGAGAGGATAACCAAAGAATAAAAATAAATCAATAACACATAAATAAATAAAAAATCTTTGGGATGTAATGAAGACATTGAATGTATTTATCTTAATCTCATGTAGGGCTGGTGAAATTGAATAAAACAGCATGCTAAAACACTTACTGATTTCATCTGTCATATTAAATTTGAATATTCTCCTTCAGTATATTCTTAATGTACAAATAAGGTGAATTTAATTTTATTGTTTCTTTTTTTGTTGTTTTGCTTTTATTTGCCTCCACTATCCATACTCAAAAAACACAACTGTTTGGCTTACCTAGAAATCCCGGTCTTGAAGCCAGGTTACTGATGACTTCAAACAATTTTTCATATTTGTTTATTGCTCCATCTGCCATTCACAGTGTCATGCAAGGCTGAGATGAAAACTACCTCTTAGATCATCCAGTCCATCTGGAAGTGCTTCAGGCTCCCTACAAGACTATTATGTCTTCATACCTCTTTTTGGCATATTTGGGTCTACTACTGAGTGACTTTTTTTATCCAGACTTCGAGGGAAGCAAAGAAATTATGTGATGATTTTGAATGTAAAAAATATATTAATAATGAAAACCTATGAAAGTACTTCACATTGAAGTCTTCATCCAGTGGTCAGAAAACAACAGAACTATGGCAAAAAATAGAGATAAAATCTTGAACAACCCAAAAAATGATTCCTAGCCTTTCTTCACCAATAATAATGCAATGTATGTTTCCTATTTGTCTTTATATTTTGTGTTTACTAGGACAGACTACTAAAAGCAAGTAGACTGAAATAATAGCGGAAAGTGAAGTTTTCATTTTAAATCTGAATTGAGGTTTTGTATTAGATACCTGGTTCCTAGAAGCTTATTAATCAAAATAGAGGATACTAAAATGTAGTACTATCTACCTCCATTAAGCTCATCAATGTAGGTGAAATCGAGTGTCAGTGGTTTCAAAGTTAGATCCTTTAGTCTTCCTGTAGGCACAGAAATGAGAATGTATTCTGCCTGTTCATTTCAGAGTTCAGACTGTTGACCAGCTGAAGAAGATAAAACTATTCCTCAGGTAGCTTACTAACTAGTGAACTGAGATAGCCAAGTGCCAGTATCGCAAAACTGAAAACCATAAAATAGCTTAAAGCCATGAGATATTCAATGTGATACGTTTGGGCCAGTTTTTACTTGCTTTTTGTTTTTTTTTTTTGGGGGGTATAGATTTTAATTTTTTCCCTCTGTCGCTAAAAAAAAAAAATTTGCAATTAAAAGTACATGAATACAAGAGCCTCTTGTATTTTTATCCCTCTATCTACTATCACAGACTTTAACAACACCGCATCTAAAACAGTAAAATCTGAGCTACAGTCATGGGAATGATTTAGTGGTGGAAAGGGGGGAAAAAACATGAGAAAATTGTAGCTTCTAGATATCAACAAAACTCCTGTTTGTTTAAGGAGGTTGAGTGAGCATAAAGGTACGCTGAACAACACAGCCTGATGCAGGAGCAGTGAGTTAACTCTGATCAATACAGCTCTGGAACAAGAAGTAATATATTTGTGTTAGTGTGGTGCCAAAGACAAACTAATTATCTCTGCTGAAAGGGAAGATTTATTAGCTCAAGCAGAGCAATGTTTCTGTGATTATACTGTTTTTAGGACACGAGAACATAGTGGCTGTATTTGGCCATAACAAACGCCACTTACCTTGGCACCCTGCCTCCAATGGAGGTCAATAGTGGATGTCCAAAACAGATATAAGAATTGGAATCCATGTCATATTCGTAGCTCCTAGACACCTGCTAACTGTGTCTCAGGGTCTTTGTGAGCCATGGGTTATATCTTCATGTTTCAGATCACAAATTGTACCTAGCCATGAGCACAGCCATACATCCAGAGGTAAGCTGAGGATATCCTCACCAAAACAAGTCCACGACATATATATGTCTGCAATGTCTCAACTGCAATCAAACAGGAAACATCAAGCCTATTTAAAATGCTTACTAAATTCACAAATTTTCATAGCTTAATTTTGCTAAATATAAACAGTGTTCCAGAAAGGATCCTTAAATTAAAATGTCCATGTAAAACGTGGCTTGATTTAGAAGAAACTATTTAGATTAATATGCTATACCAAAAAAGCTTGTTCGTGTTTCTAATTGTATAATATATATTAATCAGAGGTGACTGTTTTCTGAATTACCACAAGCACAATTCCATGCAAATTAGTTCAATTAAAATGAATTAATTAACAAGTTGTTCCTTTTTTTTTCCCCCTTTCTCTTTTTTCAAGCCAAAGTTTGACACTAACCTCCTTGCTTGGCGTCAAGATGCGTTAATGGCACTACCACAAAACTTTCTGACACTAAAATGAACGCATGAAACTAGCTGTCTTTGACCTTTGTTACAAACACTAACAACAAAGGATGACAAAGCAGACTAGCTATAATTTTTGCATTGATCATAAAAAAAAAAAGTACAGTTTAATCCTATATATATACACACACACACACACACACACATACATACACACAGACACCAATAGGACAGCTACCCTCAAGTGTTATTTCTAGGACAGACTGCTAATCCCCATAGCTAAATTGGCCAGGCTATTTGGCAAAGCACATCTACTCGAGATACAGTCACTAAATACTAGCAAATAAAGTATGGCTTAAGGAATGACGGATAATTGTCCAGACCGTTCAGTTCTCAGTTTACATCCTATTTACAGCCAGTAGCAACTAGCAGGCAACACATGCAAACAGTGTGAGTGGAAGAAAACGCTAAAAGCTCATCATCGAGCCATTTGGATATGGTCATCATATTTTGGGGGGAGGAGGGCAGATTGAAGTGTTTGGATGTGAATTGTTCCATACTTTTTGGCCCCTGGATTAAAAAACATGTCCTGACCAGTTTTATTTGTACCACGGTTGCAGAGTTCTGGAATTTTTGTTTACTTGTGCTTGGGTTTTTGTTTGTCAAATTTTTGCACCGCTTGTTCAAATAACCCAAGGTAATTTGATAGAACTTCTCTGTAAGCACAAATGTACCTAAAAAAGGTTTTTCTGACATAGAAGTCAACTGGTGATGTGACTTTGTCATGCTCTGAAATGGCAAAGCTTTGCTAGCAGAACTTTTTAAATATAGATGTGGCAATTAGTGTTTTGATTAGGTTCTGGCAGCTACTGGAACACAGAGTACAGTGAACACTTCTAAAGAGTTTGTAGACTAGTTATAGGGCTATTATGCTATTGTTTTAAACAGCAATTACCCTATAAAATACTGACACAGTCCTTCTCTAGAGAGACAACTGTAAATTGTCGTAGTTTATTGTATGGTCATACAAAGTCAGTATCTGTAGAATCATAACTAAATTTGGCAACCTGGAAATTCTGCAGAATTAAAGATCTCTGGAAAAAGGAGGATGTTTTATATTCCATGGAATTTTATTGCAGGACAATCCCTCATGCTGGAAAATGTGAAGATTATTATTGTGTAGCTGTTCTCTGCTTTTTTTCCTGGACAGGAAATACCCAGAACAAAATGCGACCATTTCGGATGCAATGGTGTGCCTGTCAGAGGCAGGTGTTTTTTTTTTAAAAAGAAAAAAAGAAAAAAAAAAGGAAAGCAAAACAAAACTCCACAATTATGTAGCTGAACATACGACTGATGGAACAATCACCTTTGCAAATAGTCTTAGTCTTGACAAAATTCAGTAAAAGTTTTTTTCCATAGACATTAAAATTTTTTATTGTCTAAACTTCAGTCTCAGTCACATTGTTATAAATCTGGAAAAAAAAAATAATTAAAATGTGTGAAATTATTGGGAAATGGTAAAATTGAGGCTATATTTTTAAGGAAATATATTCTTTCTAGTAATTAACTATATGAAGCACAAAATGTATAAGCATGTAATTTCAGTCCACTTGAAAGAGAAATGGCTTTATTTCACATAAGATTTGTGCAGATTTGGGTTTTGCAACAGTTCACTTGTATGTGTGCAGATTCAGGTAAGCATCTGAATCTGTGATCATATGATTCATGGCTCATCCATCTTCTGACAAAGCTGTTGCCTCCTGAACAGACTGCAGGTTACCTATTTGAGTTTGTCTGGCAAGACCTAAATCATTTAGCAGCTTGCTAAGACATCAGGGGTGCTGAGATGCACACAGGTTTAAGTGTCAAGCAGACATATCTAACCACCTATTTCCAGTCTTACTGTCTGTGGCCAGCATGAGTGGTCTTGAGGAGGTCACAGTGGTGGGTCTCAAGGTGCAGCACAGGGATACAGGTTGATGATATGTACAGTGGTTGCTCTGCTATATCAAAGATAAGCTATCATTATTCTAAATTAACTCTCTGGTGAAGACAAAGACATTTGGAGACTTCCAGGGTGCAAGGTAACTCGGATATATGCCTAAAAAAGGGCCTCAGCATTAAAGCTACGGGATGTGAATTTGACCAAAGGTGGAAAGAGTAGTGACAACGGAATTCAGTTAGGACAGACCTGGTCTAACATAATTTCTGAACATTCAGACAGAAAATTAATCTTGTATTCTCTTATTCCTGGACATAGAATCATAGAATCATAGAATCATAGGGTTGGAAGGGACCTCTGGAGATCATCTAGTCCAGCCCCCCTGCCAGAGCAGGGTCACCTTACAGCAGGTTGCACAGGAACACGTCCAGGCGGGTTTTGAATGTCTCCAGAGATGGAGACTCCACCACCTCTCTGGGCAGCCTGTTCCAGTGCTCTGCCACCCTCAAAGTAAAGAAGTTCCTCCTCCATATATCTAATACAGTTAAGAATTTAATCCTGTTTATATAGTACTCCTGTACCAGATGAGGCTATTCAAAATATTTCAGCATGATTTTCTCACATGTTATAATCATACACCTAATTTCTGACTTTCTAATACAGTAAGTGCAGAAGAGACATCTGTAGTTTTCTCACAAGATGTCTACTAGCAAGCGTAACTGATCTTATGTTTTCCATATCCAGTACAGGTTCTTTCTGCATGGCACATGGCCATGGAGATTTCCAAAGAAATTACACAACTGAAGTACAACTTCTTTTTGTAAGACATAAGTTTGTACTATATTTCCAAACTTCTTTGCAAGTGCTTTATCGGTGTACAGGAGGAAACGTATTCCAGTATTTTCTATATAAAATATGACAAGTGCTAATAAGCTTGTCTGTTCACAACATTTTATATTACTTAGAAGTAGATATTATTTAGAGAATATACCAAACCAACACATTTCTGGGAAAACGATTTGTAGTAACAGATGGTGGGATGTTTTCTGTTGCTTTCTCCCCTCCTTTCAGGCTCTGTTTTGAGAATGACAGATATTTCAAGGCCAAAAACCCCAAAGGTTTCACAAGCTTACATGAAATGATAGCATGAAATAGAATTAAGTAGGACCCAAATCTGCTGTCACTGGACTAACTTCCCTTGACTAAAGCAGAGGCCTAATCTGGAAGGTGGCAGGAGAAACAGAAGCAGTATAAATTCCTGTTATTATATTATAAATAAATTCCTGTTTCAAGTAAGGTTTTCTGTGAACATCTTGTGAAGTTTTCAGAGCAGATTTGGGCAGGTGTTGCTCCTCCATTAATTTCAGGGCCGAATTCCACAGCGAAATAATTGCAAGAGCAATTTCCTCCCTCCCCACATTACCACTGCATTTGGCCTAATATCCTCCATGGGAGTTTCACCTGCCTTGTCCAGATTCAAATCTGGCCTTGGCCTTGCTGTGAGTTTTGTACCGTCTGCATCTGTATGGACTCCTTTTACCATTGGCGTGGCTGTACATGGGCTGCCTGCATCCATAAGGCTTTTGGAAATGACTTCCTGCGCTCTGGGGAATAGCACTGAAGTCAAGAGGTTACATCGGGGTGGATTTCCTTTCCTCCTCTCTGCCCCGTGCCCCGGAATACGGGGAATAGTGGTGTCAGAAAAAGACTGGTTTTCATCTAGCTGTTGTATATTTGTGCTTTCTGCTAGTCTTATGCAGTATTTCCTTTCTATATTTAAAGATGTAATCTATTTCATTTTCTTAATCTCTCCTTGTGTAGAGTACATAATAATAAATAAACTCTTTGGTTTTGACTAATCTGAATTGGATCTGTCACATCTGGAGAACCACAGTTTACTGCATTTTTGAAGAGCATATTTTTGTCTTTGGAGATGTATAAAGTAATAGAAAATTGGGTGCAAATGGTGAATGGCAAAGTGCCTGGTCTGATTAAGACAGACCAACTGCATAGAAATTGCCCTGGCAAAACACAGCCAAGAGGTTCACAATTCAGTGAAGCTAGGGAATATAAAAGCTCTTAACACTCTATAATGCAGTGGAAAGCAATCAGTCTTTGTTAACACAGAAGCACTTAATTAAGTAACCAGATTATTCAAAGGAAGGAGTTTCTTTGCTCCTTTTTCATTTAAAGAAGAAATGTCTAAATAGGAATTCTTTAATAATCATCATCATCTTGCCAAAAAGCGTGCCCTAATTGGAAATAAAGCTGACAGAAAATACAAGAGCAGTGAGGAGACTTATACATGTGAATAAAAGATGGGGAAAAAAAGAATTAAATTCATCAGGAGATGTGTATGAAGCATGCTATAGAAACAAGGTTTCACACAGTCCTTTGACAGCAATTTCTTCCTCCAGATCTTTTTAATTTCTTCTCTGTATGTGTCTGTACAGTGGTAACTTTTATTTTCCATCTTGCCTTTCCAGAAATTTTCTCTTTAAATTTGTAAAGATTGGACAACTGTAGCTTAAAACTTTGCTATTTTACAATTAATTGTAATTACATTTTCCTCTTTTTCTGACTGGTGAAATTTCTACTGTCATTTCCATTCCCGCTGGGGTTTGGTTGCTTTGTTAGTTCTGATTTTGCATTTTGCCATTCAGGATTGAAATCTCATGCTGGTTAGTGTTTGCTCTTATCTCAGTAGTCTACAGATTTCCCATGCTGTGGACAGGAAGGCTGTGAAAGAATGGGTGGATAACATTACTTTACAAGAAACATTTCAAAGGACAGTTGTGCTGCCTCTCTGAGAGCCTGATCCATCCGGAGTGCTTTTTTTGTCAGCAAGAATTTCTTTACAGGTCTCAATTAGCTTTAGATCGCAGCCCAAGTCCATGCAATGATTTCAAAACCACAAGTACCAAGTACAGATAGATGTAAACTATTTACGACAGTTTAGTAAGTCACTTCCTATATACTGAATGAAAATAGAGGTTAAATTAAAAACAAAACAAAACAAAACAAAACAAACTAGAACAAATCCCACTATCTAATAGTGATAGTGTTCAGTCCTTTTGGTCTTCAAAATGCTCTGTGCGTGTTGGCTGATATTTTTCAAAATACCCACATGAGATAGCAAAATAGTGCCCATGTGTTTCAGAGGTACAGGTGGCTGAGAGAGGAAATGAGTCCTAGTGAGTCAATGGCAGAGCAAAGATAGAGTCTGAAATCCCTAATTCCTGACTTTCATGGTTACTTTACACCATATTGTTTCAGCAAGTTATTTTTAGCATTCAAACTGAATGACAAAGGAAACACTTTAGGCACAAAGCATAATTTAACAGAGTGAAAATGAAGGGTTTTCTGCATTCAAGATAGACTGCACACTACACAAAACAGACAATGGGGAGGTCATGTTAATTTGCCAATTAGAGCTAATGATTTCACTATCTGTAAAAAGAGAAATCTTAAGACCTAATAGAAGAAAAAGCTCAATAGATTAGTGTGCAGAAAAAAGTTTGTGAAGAAGCAGATTTAGCCCTTTCCATCAATTCTATAGTGCAATTTGCTAACTTGACCCTCCATGAAGCTTTGTTGTCTTCCAGGGCCTGAATATGCACACTGCCTATGAAAACTTTTCTAAAAAGTTGTCTGAAATTAGGTGGTGGTATCTCATCAATGAAAGCCCACTACTTGTTTTGAGTCCTTGGATTTTCCAAATGGGGCTGATCAAATTTATAACTGCTCATTTATCATTTGACAAATTGTTTCCTAAGTTACTTTACAAAGACAAATACTTGCTAATCATGGAAAAAAGCCTGGCAAGCACCAAGTGCAAGAATTCCTCAAAATTTTAGGGGAGATTGTCTTATTATATCTGCCAAATATTAAAACTGTGTGGCAGAAAATGAAGAGTTCTTTCAGTTTTTAGAATGTCTTCGGGGACTCTTGAACAAAGGACCAAACTTCATTCTGAGTTCAAGGCTAAGTTTGCAGATCTGAGTACATGAAGACAGTTGCATCACTGCTTCTTGCATGACACAATACTTCTTCCCTCTTGTTTGACTGCCTGGCATCGCGCTTGGCTTTAAGCAAGTAGAGTCAGGCAGGAGACTGCAAATAGACAGTGCCAATACAAGGAATTAAGATGAGATGTTGTCAAGGAGCACCAGTATTGATTGTGGACCTGAACATGGAAAGATAAATATTGATGCATACATAGGACCATCTATTTATATACTCCCAGCAATTGACTTGGATGTAGTCAATGCTGTTCCATAGAAAATACTAGAAAATCTTACAGACTTGAGCAAGATACACTCTTTTCTCTATTAAATTTGCAAAGCATCCTAGACCAGAGAAATTATTTTATGGTCCTGCGGTGAGTCAAATGAGAAACTGATCTGTTGTAAGCTAACCCCATGCCTTATACCCCAAGAGTATGCTAATTTTCAGGATCTATCTCCAGCTTTCCCTCAAGCTGTACATCTTTTCTTACTGACACAAAAGTAGGGTGGAGTGGTGTGGAAGAACGTCCAGTAAGTGATGATAGAAAGAAGTACAGGTCCTTTTGACACCTTCTGGTACTTAAACAAGCTTAGAGTGATTGTGGAATCACAACTTGAGACTCCCCACATACCATTAAAACATGTACTGTGTTGTTTCTGGGAACGCTGTCAAGAAGTGTTATCATATTTACCGGTATCTGTACAGCAACATAGGAGGTATGGATGATCCTTACCTCCAAAAGCTTGCAAACTTTGGGGAATATCTTTGGTGAAGAACAAAGGAGTTCAAATATTATTAAGACAAAGAGTAAGCATTGATTTTTTTCATTTAGTTCAAAAAGGAAAAGGACAAAGTTCTCTTACAAAATTCTAGGTTTGGATTTTCCTTTTATTGAATATTATAGAATATTTCAGCAAATGAAAAATATCTAATGATTTCACTTACTAATTTGTTTTGCATTTAGATAATGGTTTTACTAAAATTGGCTTTAAAAGCAGAAGAAAAATAAAACATCTGCGAAGTGGGGGATTTCTGCAGAAGACTTGCATAAAAAGAGATGTTATTGCTTGTAGGGTTTAAACAATCAATAAAAAAAGTAAACAATAAAGAGACGTGTGATAACAAATTTAACTGAAATAGTTAGTGAGCACTAATTGAAAGATATTTTATCAAGAAAGTAGAAGAAAACTCTGAAATTATGTTTCTGAAGAACTGAGAAATAGTGATATTGAATTCTGTCCACAAACCTTTCCCTTGGTGACACCTTACAGGTTATATTTTCAGAATCACAACACTTTCAGCTGAACTTCTGAAAAAATTATTATTGTATTTAGGGTTGCCACAACAGCAATTTGTGTTGATCAGCCTTGCTTAGGAAGCTAATGAGGTAGAAGCAGTATTTAGATCCTGATTTGCAAGGTACTGAGCTTTGGGACATAAAAACAATACAACAGAAGCATAAGCATACAAGTAGTCAGACTGTTTTCCCTCTAATCCGTAATCCTGTTTCCAATGGTGGTAAACCCCAGAGCCTTCTGAAAGATCTGTAAGATGCTTTTACACTGCCAAAGACAGAGTACTATACTCATTGTGAAAGCTTTAGGTTAACTGTTCTCAGTAGTTGCCTCTTGCTCTGAAACGAAAAGTGTGATTGCATTCAGAAAGTTTGTTTATATGTTTGTCTTAAACTTAGTGCAACATCTGCTGCGACTTTGGATAGTATCATAGAATGTCAGAGGTGCCCAGGCCTTCCATGGTGGAGTTTGGTTATTGAAAATACAATTATTTCCCAAGAAACATAATGAAGCACTGGTACAATTAATAAAATAGCTGCAGAACTGTCAGCTTTGTGGCTCTCATGGTCAGCTTGAATAACTTTTTTAATAATCTCTCTGCAGCCATTTAACTACAGACACAGAATATAAAAGTAGCATTAATGGTGTTAGCCTTTCCTCTTAGTCTTAAGAAAGAAGCAGAGGGAAAGATTATGACCTGCATTGCGTTAAAACATTTCATATCAATTAGAATTTAAGGATCATAGAATCATAGAATCCTAGAATGGTTAGAGTTGGAAGGGACCTTAAAGATCATGTAGTTCTAACCCTCCTGCCGTGGGCAGCCACACATTCCACTAGACCAGGTTGCTCAAAGCCCCATCCAACCTGGCCTTGAACACTTCCAGGGATGCAGCATCCACAACTTCTCTGGGCAACGTGTTCCAGCATCTCACCACTCTCAGAGTAAAGAATTTCTTCCTAATATCTAATCTAAATTTCCCCTCTTTCTGTTTAAAACTATTACCCCGCATCCTATGACTACACTCCCTGATAAAGTGTGCCTCCTTATCTTTCCTGTAGGCCCCCTTTAGGTACTGGAAGGCTGCTATAAGGTCTCCCCAGAGCCTTCTCTTCTCCAGGCTGAACAACCCCAGCTCTCTCAGCCTGTCTTCATAGGAGAGGTGCTCCAGCCCTCTGATCATCTTCATGGCCCTCCTCTGGACTTCTCCCAACTGGTTCGTGTCCTTATATTGGGGGCCCCGGAGCTGTATGCAGTACTCCAGTTGGGGTCTCATGAAGATGGAGTAGAGCGGCAGAATCACATCCCTCGACATGCAGGCCACGCTTCTTTTGATACAGCCAGGATGCTGTTGGCTTTATGGCCTGAAAGCACACGTTGCCTGCTCATGTTGAGCTTCTCATGCACCAACATCCCCAAGTCATTCACAGCAGGGCTGCCGCCAATCCATTCTCTGCTCAGCCTGTATTTGTGCTAAGCATTGCCCTGGCCCTCGTGCAGGACCTTGCACTTGGTCTGGTGGAACTTCATGAGGTTTGCACAGTCCCACCTCTCAAGCCCGTCAAAGTCCCTCTTGATAACATCCCTTCCCTCCAGTGTGTCAACAGCTCCACACAGTTTGGTGTTGTCAGCAAACTTGCTGATGATGTGCTCAATCCAATTGTGCATGCTGCCAACAAAGATGTTGAACAGCACCAGTCCCAGTACCAGCCCCTGAGGAATGCCACTCGTCACTGGTCACCACTTAGACATCAAGCCATTGACCACAAATCTTTGAGTGCAGCTATCCAGCCAATTCCTTATCCACCGACTGGTCCATCGGTCAAATCCATTTCTCTCCAATTTAGAGACAAGGATGTCGTGCACAATAGTGTCAAATGCTTTGCACAAGTCCAGGTAGAAGATGTCAGTTGTTCTTCCCTTACCCACCAATGCTGTAATGCCATTGTAGAAGGCCATGAGTTTTGTCAGGCATGATGTACGATTTGCCCTTAATGGCTTCACTAAGCCATGTTGGCTGTCACCAATCACCTTCTTATTTTCCATGTGTCTTAGCATAGTTTCTATAAGGATCTGCTCCATGATTTTGCGAGGCACAGATGTGAGAATGACTGGATGGTAGTTCCCCAGGCCTTCCTTTTTTTCCTTTTTAAAAATGGGGGTTATGTTTCCCCTTTTCCAGTCATCCTGAACTTCACCGAACTGACACGACTTCTCAAATATGATGGGTAGTGGCATTGCAACTTCATCCACCAGTTCCCTCAGGAATGGATGAATCTCATCTGGTACCATGGACTTGTGCACCTTCATGTTCCTTAGATGGTCTCGATAATCTCATCTGTGTTTCTGTTTTAGTAATACCATGCAATACTTACAGGCTTATAAAGTGTGGAATTTTTTTAACTTGTAAAAATCTGTGTAATAGGTTGATAGTCAGAAGGCTGATATAACTTTTGAGAATAAGAGAGATTACAAATGAATCACCATAGAAAAAAAAGTGGCAGAGGAAGAGGAGGAAAAGAATGGAAAAAGCATGAAAATACCTCAGGACAGAACTAAGCATTGAGTTATTGAATTTCTGTTTTCTAGAAGCCTTAGGCCTCTGCTGTTCATCAAGTACCTTGGAGAAATATTGGTCCGAATTGTTGCTAATCTACTTTCCTTTTACTGCTAGTGTTGATGTGTCCCTTAAGAAATACTAGATGAAGTGTGGCTCATATTACAGTTTATGAACATAAAATTACTTTTCCATGATCAGACCCAGATTACCTAACCAAGTTTGTATGCTATCCATAAGAAGTTCCTTTGCCCCATTGCCTGAGTGAAATATGGATTTTATATCCAAATAAATTACAGCGATAGTTATTCATAAAAATGAAGCACATTTTTATTATTGATCTGTTTCTTGGAGGGATGGGGAAAATGGTGCTGCATGCCATTTGTTTCTGCTGTTTGCTATGTGATGTAAAATGCCATTTCTGCTTCTTTTTTTCATTTGTTTTAAACTTGCAGAGCTTTAAATCATGTGAACTTTAAATAATATTTCATTTTAATGTAACTTATAGAGGACTGCAAAACCAAAGAACTCTAGCATTCTTTTTTCTCTAAAATGACAAATTGTTTTTATCATATTTTACGTAGAAAACACTATTTTGAAGAGAAATAACAGACGTGTAGGTACTCCTTACAAAATATTTGGCACTTTACCATAACTATGGTGCTGAGCTGTCGAACAGTGCAGTGAGGCTGCGGTGAAATATGATATCTGGAAGAAGACTGTTGAGTAGGACTTTCTAGTTGTGGGGAACTCAAAAGATATATCAGAAGTTTTTTACAGTAAGACTCTGATGTCTTAAAATTCTGACAATTCCAAACCCCTCAATCTTGAAAACACTTCACCAGTTAACTCAAGCACCCAGCTGACAAATGAATGTCTACAGATCTAGTAATTTCTTTTGTTAAACAGATGAATTATCCATATTTTGAGTGGGTCAACCAGATCAGACCCCACAAAACATGCATAATCTGTCCCATTTAATGCTGCAGTGGAGGGATAATGAGTATTTGGGGTAAGGGAGACCAGGGATTCCTTCTCTGCTTGTGCACCAACACTGAAAGGAAAGTTTCCTTTTCCAGGTGATTATTCTTACTATTAGTCTAGAGTATTTATGATGCTTGCTATACCTGACCTGAGTAAAGCTCCCTTGTGTAATTCTTGGACTACAGCATTCACAGAGAAATCTGTTTACAGAATCAAGAGCTCAGTTCTGCAAAGTGCATTCTGCTATTATTGTCAAGCACAGTCAGCTTTTATTATCTCAGTGGCAAAATATAGCACTCAGTATCTGAATGAACCTCTCTGTACTTGGAAAGTCTGATTGCTGATTCATTTTTGCTATAACAATATACTTCCAGTCTAAACGAGCTTAAAATACGATACAGTTTAATTGGAGATACTGATTCAACGTGTGCTGAAATTAATGAGTGTCTTCACATTGATTTCATTGACCATTGGATCAGGCCTTTTGAGTTAGGACTGATGAGTATGAAACATTTACTTGTCATCACTTGAACTTGTTACTGATTTGACAGATCTCCAGGGAAGGCAGCACACTGGGCAATCATCACAGTTTCACGTGAAACCTGGATTATAGAAAACACTACTGTTTTCCTTTTATTACTGAATTTGAAGTTCCAACATGTGTGTTTATTTGTGTCTGTGTAGCAAATCAACTGTTGATAAAATAACCACTGAAGCTAGAAAAATGAGAATAAAAGAAGTTCCTCACAGAAAATGTGAATAAGCTGCTTAGAAAACACTGTGGGCTAAGAATAAAATATGAGATGAAAGATACATATTTATCATATTAAAAAGACCTAGATGGAACAAGAGACTGCATGCAAATTCCTTTATGAAATTCATATATTTGTTGAAATATATTTCATAGTGCCACATACCCCCAAAAAGAACAGTTTTCCTACAAGATGACATGGAAATTATGGTGAAAAGCAAGACACTAAAACCTGCAAATGAGAAAAGAAAATACTCATGGTAATTACATCCAAAATAGACCAAGAACAAATCTGTAAGTATCTTCTCCAATCACTATTTCTCAATATTAAATTAAGTTTGAGGGTAGTAAGCATAAGGTATATAGGGTTAAATGGGAGGTATAGTGACAGAGGACCTCATGAAGTTAACTGAATTCATTCAAGAAAGATCCCTCAACACCACCAGAAACAGTTCGCTATTCAATGGATATTGGCCCCAAGAGGGTAGAGAGATATTAAATACATGACAAGCAGGACAGAAAATAATATGATATAATGGTAATGCATTATATGGATCAAGTGGCCCAGCCCCTTCTGAGCTACTACACACACTCCTAGCCACCCTTGCAAAAAAACCCAGAGGGTTAGAAGGCACCTATCACATGGCAATGAAAATTATTATGGTCGTAGAAAACTTATAATGAAAAGGAAGTGTTAAATTGACATTACTTACCTTTGCAAGCAATTCAGCAATTGGGAACTTAATCACAACGTTTGTGATTGGGAAATGACAATTAACCTCCCAGTTCCATAGTACAGTAACAAAGATACAACCAATGAATTTCAAAGGTGACAAGTTTGGCGTTGATGAAAGGAAAGAACATTTCACACAAGGCACCATTAAATGGTAAAATTCATTGCCCTACACTGCAGCGAAAGGAAATAATCAGAGACATTCAGGAGGGAGCTGCATTTTTTATTGTTAGCAAAGATATTTAGCATCAAAAATCTCATGCCAAGCAAAAAAATACCGCTGGAGGAGAATAATAATCTCATGCTTGGTATGATGAAACAGACATTTACTGATTTTACGGAATAGGCTGAGACCAGCAGAGGCAGAGGGATTAATCCACACCTGCCTGCTCTGAGGGCTTCATGAAACATGTGGTGCTGCACAAGTGATGTAGTTTACTGGAGTATATGCTTATTGGTTCAGATCTGGTTAGATGGTGCACCAAAAGAGATGAAATGACAATGAAGTCCTGAAGCCAAAAGTTTCAGAGTGCTCTAGTAAGAGCTGATGGGGTGTCATGGGAATGATATTTCCCAGCACACTTTTAATTTATTTTTATTTATTGCCTCATCAGCACAGTGGGAAGGATTTGAATGACGTCAATGACTGTAGCCCATCACTTGCATTCAACTGATGCTTTGCTGTCCAGATGCCAGAAAGCTCCTTCCTATGGACCCATTCCATCTGCGTTCTGCTTTTGAAATACCCGATAGTTTCATTACCAAAATTACCAGTAAATGAAACATTGTTAGAGAATGTCTCCACTTTGGGAAGATCTTATTGCAAATGTTTCAAATTAACAAGGGTGAAAGGAAGTAAAATATGAATTTTTGGAGAGCCTTCCAAAACAATACGTAGAACAAGAACTCACTGTTTGAATATACTCTGTTGCTTTTTTTTTCTTCCTGGTAGTAGTACCAATGATGGGATATTAGCACATTTGACGAATTTTGCTGTTTAAAAAACTGAAGAATATATTGCATATACCTCATGATGATTTGTTACACACTTCCACCATCCAAAAGTTGCACACAGGTCTCAGATCCTAGTTTATAACCTTTTTCTGCTAATCTTGATCTTTTGGTACTTACTGGTATGGTATTTTAATGGTGTTCTGGGAATAGCAGAGAGCTTAAATAAAAAAAAGAAAAACAACATCAAAACAAAACAGCCTTTAGGAATAGGTAAGCTTAGGAAATGTGGGTTAGATGAGTGGACAGTGAAGTGGACTGGGAACTGGCTGAATGGCAGAGCTCAGAGTGAAACAGAGTCTAGTTGGAGGTCAGTAGCGGTGTTCCCCGGGGGTCAGTGTTGGATCCAGTCTAGTTCAACATATTCATCAATGACCTGGATGAGGGGATAGAGAGTACCCGCAGCAAGTTTGCTGATGATACAAAACTGTGAGGAGTGGCTGATGCACCAGAAGGCTGTGCCGCCATTCAGCGAGACCTGGACAGGCTGGAGAGTTGGGCAGAGAGGCACCTAATGAAATTCAACAAAGGCAAGTGTAGGGTCCTACACCATGGGAGGAATAATCCCATACTACACCGGTATAGGGTAGGGTCTGACCTGCTGGAAAGCAGCTCTGAGGAGAAGGACCTGGAAGTCCTGCAGAGCAGGATGCCCATGAGCCAGCAATGAGCCCTTGTGGTCAAGAAGGCCAATGGCATCCTGGGGTGCATTAAAAAGAGTGTGGCAAGCAGATCGAGGGAGGTTATCCTCCCCCTCTACTCTGCCCTGGTGAGCCTGCTTCTGCAGTACTGTGTCCAGTTCTGGGACCCCTGGTTCAAGAAAGACAGGGAACTACTGGAAGATGATTAGGGGGCTAGAACATCTCTCTTATGAAGAAAGGCTGAGGGACTTGGATCTGTTTAGCCTGGAGAAGGCTGAGAGGGGATCTTATCAATGCTTATAAATACTTAAAGGGTGGGTGTTAGGAAGATGGAGCCAGACTCTTTTCAGTGGTGCCCAGTGACAGGACAAGAGGCAACAGGCACAAACTTGACCATAGGAAGTTCCATCTAAACATGAGGAGGAACTTCTTTGCTTTGAGGGTGGCAGAGCACTGGAACAGGCTGCCCAGAGTGGTTTTGGAGTCTGCTTCTCTGGAGACATTCAAACACCACCTGGACACGTTCCTGTGCAAGCTGCTCTAGGTGAGCCTGCTTTGGCAGGGGGGTTGGACTTAGATGAACTCCAGAGGTCCATTCCAACCCCTATCATCCTTTGATTCTGTGATCATCTTTAAAATTCCCAATTTACACCTGTAGTGTGAATGCCCAGAGCAGTTATGTGGTGCCTGAAGCTGTATATCAAGTCTGAGGTAGTGCTGAAAATTGAGCTCATGTATCAAGAATATAATCCTTATACTTTGCCCATCAAATCTGCCTTTGACTGAAGCAGGAGAAGCTGCAGCCTCCTCAGCACTTTCAGACTTTTTCTTCCTTCAGTTTTTTGCACCAACTGCATACAGCTCTTACTTATTTAACTGTCCAATGACACTAGTTCATTAAATGAACAGAAACAGCTGGAGAATCACATCAGCTCAGTTCAATGTAACTCATTCAAGTAATGAAGCAATTATTTCCAGGAACACAGATTTAGCTAACCCCTCTCAGTCCCCTCCTGTCTGCAGAGACACTACCAGCACATGCACCTATAATATCCTTGTCTCCATGATGTTAAAAGCAGTAAAAAATTGAGCAAACACATGATATACTTGCTGTGAAATTACATTATGAATAATTAAAGTGAAACCTTTTTTCCTCTGCAATCCATCACAGTTTTTTTCTTTTCTTTGATATGGACGGAATTAGAAAAGAAAAAAATGATCAGAATGGGGGATATGTCAGGCATAGAATTGTAATGCTAGAGCAGATTAGTGGCAAATCTCCAGCAGAGGGCTATAAAAGTCTTACTCAGGGGTTTCCTCTTGATAAGTTGTCTGCAATATAAAAAGAGTCCTTTTCGGTAGAACTTTGAGCCATGGCATAAATCCACTTGCAGTGCTCTCAGGCAAAAAAGCATAGGATGATAATTTCCACACATGCTCCCTGTATGATAATATATTATATAAGAAAGGACTCAGTGGAAAATAGAAATAATCTTGTAGGATCTAAGATAGCCTGTTAATACTGTAACATTCCCAGGGAAACAGAGCTGGGGACATCAATCTAAGCCATTTAAGATCCAAAACTGACAACTGTGAAGGCTGGTACAGGAAAATATTAACTCTTTCCGTTGGACTTCTATGCAGTTTTAGCTTTCCATATCTTAACTGTCTAGTCAAAAGGACATATAGGCTAACTGCTTTTCACTTGAGAGAGAAAAACACATCCAGAAGGTGATTCATGCAGTGCACAGACTGATATCTAAGCAATTGGGACCTCTTTTGGAGATGTTTTTCTCTACTGTTTCAAGGAGGACTGGATACCAGCCTGCTGGTCTAATAACTTTAGGCAAAAGAGTTCCTATCCCATAAACCAGATTGAATTCACACTCCACAATTTTGCCATATTAGCTGGCAGTGTCTCAAAACAGGGTTTTGTTTTTATTTTTCACCAATATTTTTCCTGCATTATTGAAGCAGCAAGCTGTGTGCTCCTTTCCCTTTGATGCTCCTCACTCTTTTTTCATGACTGCATTACTGGTAGAAAAATTTTGAGTCTACAACTCTAAAGAGATTACTGTCCATAACAAGAAAAACAAGATGATAGAAAATAGTTCTGTACAAGACGCTTAACATTTATATTGTCTCTCACTAGCAAAGCAAACCCTGTGGGCTTCTTACCCCACAACTAATTTAATACCCTATGAAGCAGGATGTTTAAATGCACATATATCTTCAAATGCACCCTACAAAGTCATGTGTTGGAAGACAGTGCCAGGAAAAGACAAAAAGCTAGTCATGGATAAAGTGGAAGATGTAACAAAAATTGTGATATCCAACCTTTGGAAGAAGCAATTTCTAGAGACGTTGAGTCAGAATAGTGAGAAGAAAGACTCTAACTTATTTTTAAGTTGAAGTTTGTAGAAGTCATGACCATACAACATGATTTCCTGCGATAACAGCTGATTTTACCTTTTGAGTCAGGAAATCTTTCTGCTCTGGCATTCCAGCAGGTGACAGTAACAGACTCCGATGCGCTCTGCCAGCCTCTGAGAAACTTCTCTGAAAACTCCCTATCAAAAGACTACCAGTGTGTAGGTCACTGAACACCAGTAAATCCAAGAGCTACAGGATCTCTGTCAGGCTTCTGAGTTTTTTTACAGCAATAAGCACTTTGTTTTCTTAAAAAGGGATACTTGTCACAAAAAAAGTATGAATTTCAGCACTTCTGCTCACAATAAATGGTTCAACACAGGCCCATCACAGATGTAAGCTGTATGGCTTAGTAATACACAAAAGCCTCTGGCTTCCAATCTGTCTCTTTTCTTTTGAGTTCCCTCTGTCTGTTTATCAGATCTGCCAGTGAAGCATAAAAAAATCATTGGATGCCACAGTATTTGGATATTATGACAGAAAAGGCATGTGTTCAAGGTGCTTGAGTGTAGGCTGTAAAACCCTTCTGAGATACGTTCTAGGACCATACTTTCACACTGGTTTAGGAAGATTGCTAGAGGGAAGCCATTCTCAGAAAATCATGAGTCAAGAAATGAAAAAGTTAAATTAAATCATCCAGTCCATTACTCCGAAAGTGCAGGATTGGTCATAGAATACATTTAAGTCTTGTCTAGTTTGAGGCATCACCAAGGTTGACACTTTCTTCCCCGGGCTCACAAAGATGAACAAATTATCTCAGCTTAACCAGTTACTAGGCTAGGTGAGCCTCAGTGACTGTCCATGTGTGTCCTATTAGTCAGACTATCACACACTAATTCAATTTAGCTTTAGTCCAATTATCTCAGATGAGCTACAAGCTAAAAACATGCACAGACAGTTAAGATGCCTCAAGTGATGTGCAATACTTTGACAGTGGATCCAAGCCCTCACAAGACTGTTCTCTGGGTTACTCTGACAGCTGGATTTTCCTGATGATCTTTTATTTTCTTACACTTATTTATTTTGCAAGCTAAGTTTAAATAGATGGTTCTGAAGGTTTACAAATCCTCTCTCTCTTGAACACATTCAACTCAGCCCTAGCCATTAGTTGTATTAAAACACCATTGCAGCGCTAGGTTTCAGTGTGGGATCCCATTTTTTTTTGCAGGGTATACTAATCAATGGGAAGTCATGGTAAAACTGGAGAGCTTCTACACAGGCTTAACTCCTCTCCCAACAGTAAATAGAAGGAGCAGAGCAAAAACAAGACCTCTAAATGTAGGCATACTTTTAGTAAATTGATTCCTTCTCAAGTACAAACAGATAGTTATCACCATTTGGTAATGTTTGCATAGGTAAAAATTCTTCTCTCTTTCTAGGCATGTATTGCAAAATACCATGAGAAAAGGAAAAAAAATGGTGTTTTTTGATTAATTTAGAAGTACGTTGTTTGTTGGATCCAGATGCTTTCTGGGAAAATTATTTCCATTTAAAATCATATTTTTCTACAGGAAGTAGTGTAGTAGTTTTTTTCTGCTGAAGTATTCAAGGTTACAAATTTTTTTTTGAAAATATTGTTAATTTTTAAAGATTTTAGTATTATTTTTATTGAATGATAGTTATCGTGGTCATGACTTTTCTGTCTTTATCAAAAAGCAGTCATTTACTCAACCTGAAAATTCAATAAATAATTTTATTTCAGTAACAGTTTAATAAAAAATATTGACTAGCTACAAAGAACAAAAAGGAGTTTTGAAAAAGAAAATACTTTGTTCCTAGTTTTCTCTCTGTTCTCTCAGAAGACAGCAGTTCATCACAACAAGAAAAAAGTGTCACTAGGAAATAATACAGTGTTAGCAGACTCCTGCTGAGAGGAAATCTTCACTATATTCAGTACATAGTCAAATAAATATGGCAAAACAAGAATAAATGGATGGTAAAATGAGTAAAAGTTCCATATAAAAAAGTTGTAGAAGATTCTGCAAGTATCTAACAGCAAGGAGTCTATATGATGACAGACACAGTTTAATAATTTTGGGGGTTTGATAAGGGTTCAAGCTCCATCCACTATGTTATTTATTTTGCTGTTACAGAACCACAGAATCACAGGATGATAGGGGTTGGAATGGACCTCTGGAGATCATCTAAGTCCAACCCCCCTGCCAAAGCAGGCTCACCTAGAGCAGCTTGCACAGGAACGTGTCCAGGTCAGACCCTACCCTATACCGGTGTAGTATGGGATTATTCCTCCCTTGGTGTAGGACCCTACACTTGCCTTTGTTGAATTTCATTAGGTGCCTCTCTGCCCAACTCTCCAGCCTGTCCAGGTCTCGCTGAATGGTGGCACAGCCTTCTGGTGCATCAGCCACTCCTCACAGTTTTGTATCATCAGCAAACTTGCTGCGGGTACTCTCTATCCCCTCATCCAGGTCATTGATGAATATGTTGAACTAGACTGGATCCAACACTGACCCCCGGGGAACACCACTTTTTACTGACCTCCAACTAGACTCTGTGCCCCTATTCACAACACTCTGAGCATTATCTTTCAACCTGTTTTCAATCCATCCCACTGTCCATTCATCTAACCCACACTTCCTAAACTTATCTATAAGGATGCTGTAGGAGACCATGTCAAAAGCCTTGCTGAAGTCAAGGTAGACAACATCCACTGCCCTACCCTCATCTATCCATCCAGTCATGCCATTGTAGAAGGCTATCAGATTAGTCAGACGTGATTTCCCCTCAGTGAATCTGTGTTGACTACTGATAGGTTTCTTTTCCTCCACATGCTTTGAGATGACGCCCAGAATGAGCTTTCCATTGGTTCCATTGGTTTCCATCTCACTGTATTAATCTGATTTAGGTTCTGTGATTAAGGATTTCCCCTTTGTTCATATCTGTAGCCTTGCATTAACACATGTACAACACCTTGCCCAAGGAGAGACGGATGTCTGTCAGTACTTGCTGATAACATTTATTTAATTAAGTAAAATTATTATTAAGTATCTAATTTAAGCAAGATATCCCTTCTATCTTATGCAAACCTTACGGGTTTTTAGTAAGAGCACTATTTCAGGGTTTCATAAATAGAAATAGATCTGGATGGATCTCTTCTACTTAAAGCTTTGCCTGACTTCAACTCCTCTCAGTCTACCATGTTCTGTCTATGATATTGTATGCTTAATATTACACATTTCTTGGAATAATGGAGGTAACATTACAAAGTGTTCTTGGATCTGTGGAATATGGGTGGAAATGCTGTGTCTCTAAAATGCACTTCAAGCAAATTTTATTTTGCAATTACAATTAGCGTATGCAACTTTGTCTCATTTTGTGGTTTCAGAAGTCTTTAGATCAAGAGGTCTTTCTCAGCTTTCCAAAATTTGCATGTATCACTTCATCTCAGTGCAATAAAACAGAAATTTTCGTATCAACAATGCCCAAACAAACATGTGAGTACTTTGCTAAGCTACAGCTCTTGACAAGAATGGCAAAGCTGTGTTACAGAGCTGGTGTGATTTCCAGAGGCTCTAAATGGTTGAGTAGAGAACAGAATGTATATTACTGACCCATGTCACTTTAGATGATGAAATATATTGTGTGGTCAGAATCCATATTTTTCTTAGTGGCTTCTCTAGACTGATAAGCACAGAGAAAGCCAGTGTTATTTGGCCTGTCTCTGAGCTACTAAAATGTAGTCTACCATTACCATAGAAGTATATTGGTGCAGTACTGTGTCTGGACCAATATGAGCTGCAGGTTTTTGCTGCTATTTGACTACTGTTCTGGAATTGCTTTGTAGCAGAGTTGCGCCTGTAGTGGTCCTGTCTACTCCCTTCCTTACAGGATATGTCCTTACTCTGTTGTTTGAGTGCTTCACTGGAAACATTCCTGAGCAGATCTTAATCTCTTTGCAGGGACAATTCCTTTCTTTAAGGTCCCAGTCAGCATCTTGAAAAGTGTGCTAATGCAGGGCTTAAGGTGGAGAAACTCAGAAGATAAAAATATTCTCTCTCCTCCAAACGATTCACTGCATAGAAAAAGACAAACAATGAATATACAGGACTAGTGCACACAAGTCTAATGATGGATTCTCAGCTGGATTCAATATTGGCATAGTTAAGGGGCCAAAAAGCTGTGCAAGAGTAGGATGACAAATGAAATGCCATTGCAGTTAGTGCCAAGCCTAATCTTGTTCACATTTTGTATTGATGAGATGACCAAGAGAAAAGAATGTTAAAAAAGTGACACCAGACTAGGGGCATTGATCAATACTAACAAGGCAAGAAACTGGATCAAAGTGGAACTTGAAATATTGCACCCTTTTTTTCCAAATGACTGCTGAAGTCCTTTGTGGGAATAGGAAAGGACATATAAACCCTGGAGAGCAAGGGAACCGAACCTAGTTAACATTAGACTTTTAAAGTGCAGACTGAAAACTTCCAAATACCAGTCATACAAATAATATAAATGAAACACATATCTGTGTGATGATGCATCACAACTTAACAAACATTGTAATGAATGGATGTCAGCAGAGAGGAAAACAAGTGACAGAATAAAATACACAGGGAAACAACAGAAACTGAGGATTTCAGACAAAAGAAATGTTGAATGAGGAACCAGAATCTGTAAGTTTCAGCGCTGATTCCTCCTCCTTTCTTCCTCCTTGAAACACAGTGCTTAATTATTTTTCTTGCCTTAATTAGCACTTTTAAAGAGCTTTGTAGATAGAAAAAGCAAAACAACACTGTCAGTGTAGTTGGTAACAGGTAGAAATAAAAAATGACCGTGCAATACAAACTGAAGTGAAATAAACACAAAATCAACCTGAGATCACCAATTGGCATGGAAATTCTTAACAGAGAATGTGTCCAGTTTGGGCCTATAATTACAGACAGTCTTAGTTTTGGTCATTTTTTCTGTTGTTTGTCCCTGCTTTCAAAAAAGCATGAAGGACCACCTGCATAAATTATATTCAGTTAAAGCTGGACAGAGGATAACTTCATCTGGCAACAGCTTTCCAGGCATAGAAGTTTGTATTTAGTCTGCACTGGAATAAACCCTAATGCTCTGGTACATTTTTGCAAAATGAATTTGGTTTGGAACATTTGTATTGGGATCAGAAAGGTCAAGTTTAAATCTGTGAGTAAAGGGTAACATGTATATCATATCAGAAATACTGGGGGGTGGAGGGCAATGTTAAAACAACAGTCTTGAAAGAGACTTCTTGTGATGTCCAAATTTTGTGCTATCACAGTCAATGGGTTGTATAACATCATTCAAAACAAGACAAAACTCTAATTTCAAAGTAGATTATTCCAGACTATGAATTTTGTAATCATGATTCTAAAATTTTGAATGATCCAATTAGTTTCCAACCTGCCTTATTTACTAGCCAATTTAATCTATTTATTCTTTTCTTGGTATTTACCCTTAGATTTCCTGCCCTTATATTTTCTTGAGTTGCACGGGCTTTGAATCTGGACTCTAACACATACCATTGTGTTTAAAGGTACCATTTATGCACTTACATATTTCTTTAGACACTTGGCCGCATAAAGGCAGAGAAGAGTAAATCCATTTGTTGAATGCCTATGGGTGGATCAAAAATGCAACATCCCATGACACAAAGCAGTGAGCCAACAGGAACACAAGCTAGTAGAGCTGCTCAAAAGACTGTGTGAGCTATTTTAATGGGGCTGAGTTTTTGCCAGCAGGGATGTACCTCTGCACTGCTCTCTAGTTGTGTGTCCCATATCTAGTCAACATTACCACTTTCTCTTTTTTAATATCTATCACTTCTTTCCTTTTCCCACTCTCTTGACTCACTTTCCTGCTAGATGTTGATTTTTATATGCAAGATCCTGCACTTACTTCACTCCTTGGATGTTCAGCAAACTCCGGTTTTGCCTTGCGCTGGAGACAAAATGTCATATTTATTTTGCAGAGATGAGAAGTAAATGACTGCCTAGAAATGCTGGGATATCTTTCTAGAGATTATATGTAATTTCAGAAATGGGAGGGTGCTTCCTCATCCAAAGGAGGCAAGTTTATATTGAAATAATAACAACAACAACAATAATAATAATAATGCAAAAAAACCCAGTGCTCCATATCTTTATAAAACTCAAGTAAAATGCTCTTCAGTTTTTAATCCGACATCCTAATTAAAAATAGTTATTCTGTTGCAGTATCTTAGTGTTTGTCATTCTTCTCTCCCCAATAATTTTTGTACCTGTCTCTTAGTTTCAACAAATGTTGAGAGGAAACAACCATACAGGGGGAAAAATATCAATTGACAACTTGGAATTAATGAAGTAATTATTTTTTCTTGAAAATGCAACAGCATTTGGCCACCAGAAAAATTCAAACAAAAGATAATAATATGAAAATAACTTTTTGTACATTTAAAAGTTAAACTCTGTATCTTTACTTCAAAAATAGGTATTTTTCTGCATTAAAGATCAAACCCCACTTGTTCTCCAATAGTTTCACTGGGAGTCAATGAGATTAAGTGTCTATAAGAGAGAGATGTTTAAGCCCCAGTTCTCTGCATTTTGTGTGCATTTTCATATTCCAGGCTGGAAGTGTCTCTAAGGTTTTGATTCTGGCTCATCCATGGTGATGATTAACACACCTGGTAGCAGCTGCAGTCTTACATTTGTGGGATATCAGATCATCTAGGAACTGTGTGGACTGACCTTTGTATATCTCTATTGAAATCAGAGGGACAATGAAGTCAGGTTAATGACCTACCATAGCAGACTTTCTGGGACAGCTGATAGACCAGCTGATATGGACAGATGCTATGGACAATGGCTCTACACTCAGGATGTGAGTGTTAATCTAAGCCAAAATCCACACCAGACATCTACTGCTCCAAATGTTTCTAAATACTAATGGTCTTTAAATGATTGAACTGATGAAAAGTAACCTGATGTCTAACAAGTTATTTTCACTTGAGTTTCCTGCAAAGATACAGAGCAATCCAATGTGAATATACAAATGTGAAGTCACTATGTTCTAATGATATATTTAGTTTGGAAAAGTGCTTCAAATTCAGTATGAAGAGATCACCACAGTATTTCCCTATTGTAAGTAAAACACATTTAGAGGCAGGTTCTGAATGAGCAAGCCAAATGGAATTTTCCTGAATAAAGTTTTCTCCCACATTTGCCTGCTGAATTCATCAAAATTCCCTTGCAGTTCTTGTCTAAGGTGCATATCACCCTCATGAATACAACTACAACACTCTGATTGTTACAGTGTTAATCTTTTAAATCCTTTCCACACCGTATTTTCTAGAATTCCTATCTGGCATTAAACACAAGAGTGTACCTCCCAATAACTCTACTCTGCTCTGGTGAGGCCCCACCTGGAGTACTGCATGCAGCTCTGATATCCTCAGCACAAGAAGGACGTGGACCTGTTGGAACGGGTCCAGCAGAGGGCCACCAAGATGATCAGAGGGCTGGAATGCCTGTGCTATAGGACAGGCTGAGGGAGTTGAGGTTGTTCAGCCTGGAGAAGAGAAGGCTCCAGGGAGACCTTATAGCAGCCTTCCAGTACCTAAAGGGGGCCTACAGGAGAGATGGGAAGGGGCTCTTTATCAGGGAGTGTAATGACAGTACGAGGGGTAATGGTTAATTAACACCTTCTATTAAGCCAGCTGGTTTGAGTGGAAGAAACAAGTGAGTTCTGAGACACATCAGTCCTCCTTCAATTCTGCAACATTTTTTATTTGCAATGCTGAGAGCTTCTCAGAAGGTTTACAAGCATTTTATAGTAATTAATTAATAAGTTAGTTTATGAATCATATTGCTGTGCAATACTGGTGGCTCACATTATTGTGTCTTAGGTCTGAATTTTAAAAAGCATGTTCATTACATCTTTTGTATAATATATATGTATGTGAGGGTCAAAAGGGAGCCAACTGTGTTATTGTTACCAGGAAACAGAAATGGAAATGAAAACTATGTGATTTGTTAACATAATCTAGAGTGAAAATGGCATGATTTTGGCAGGACCAGAGAAGAACAACTCAATGGTAAACAACTGTAAAGAATGAGAACACTACTGAGTAGTTAAAGTCCTACTATGGAGGCGGATTTAGCTTTGCTACATTATTAAGACAGATTTTACAATACACATATTAAAACACTTTCCACAGTCTTGTAGTAGCTGGTATAATGTTTATAAATAGCACTAACTTTTTTAAAATAAATGAAGCTAGAATGCTGACCATTTTAAAAAGAACTAATATGACCAAAATTTCAGAAATATAATGTAGGTTGTATTGATATGATGCTGTGAAAAGACTAGGGTAAGAACAGGAGTGAATTAATTTCTGTGTTAACTAAAATAGTGCTGAAATCTAAGGATTATTGCTTCCGAACCGCTTCCAAACCAGTGGATAGTACGGTATCTTAAGAGACTGCGTCTTCCCTAAAACGGCACACTGTGTTAAAGAGCTCTGTAAATTTTCCTAGGTCATTAACCAAATCTAAATTAAAGGGCAAAGAAAACACAGTACAGCATTTCTTCCCTGCTGCTGATTTAAAGACTTCTCATCCCAAAAGCTCCTCATGGAGACCAGTGGAGAAAGATAGCTGTCACTGAGCAATGTAATGGGTGACATCCTGACCCTCTGAAACCGATGTGACTTTTTTCATATAATTCACCTCGTGGGCTCAGCATCCTTTTCCTCTCCTCTTTGCTGAGTTATTAAAAGATAAAGAAGAGCAGCTGCCGCAGTAGACATAAAAATTGACGAACTTACAATAGGTGATGCCACCTGTGCCTGCCTAATTTAATCACAGCCCAAACAATCTGCCATCCATTTACAGTGGAGGTAATGTTCAAGAGCATCTGAAAGTGACTCAGAAGCAGGAGGGCGAGGGGAGACGAAGCAGCATGGGGGCAGTTTGCTCAAAAACCCTCTCGGCTACAAAGACAGTTTATGGATTATGGCTAGTGGACATGAAAAACCCTTTCTCTGCTTTTATGTGGAGAGGGGAAAAAATCTGGTAAGCAGCTAGCAAACACCGTATCAAACACTTACATGCCAGATGGATTCAGCTGTACAGTATTACATCAGCTACTGCTGATCCATCTGTAGTGAATGCTCCTTGCCAGTTGCTTGGTTTAGAGAGTGTTTGGGAGGACATGCCAAGGGAGGAAGAAGCCTGTTTATTGTACGGGTGTAAGTGTCTTTTCTGCTGATCTGCCTCACCTTACAATAGTGTCCTCTTCACTTGTTTTATATAATTGTGTTAGTATAAATCTGGATGTTTCCACAGTTAATCTTTGTGATTCTGTATGAAGACTATGCTTCCAAATTCCAAATACCCACTTCACATGCTCTATAAGTTTACAAACTTTCTCATTAAATATTCAATTCAGCTCTGATAAAGCCTGCGTGGGCTAGAAGAGAAGACTAATAGCATCTGAGTCTTAAAGTAGTTAACACTTATGGTAGAAAGGCAACTGGACTGTGAGTCACTCTTAGGATCTAGGATGAGTTGGTATGACTTCCTGCTATGAATGGTGGGTTTTATTCTTAGGTAAAGCTCGCTGCCATCTGATTTGTCTCCAAAAGGAAAGAGTGCACAGGTATAAAACTTAATTCAATGAGCAGGTATATGTGTTTCTATCTGCTGAAAATTTTAGTTCAGTGTTGAGTGTGTTGATAAATGTGTTAGCAGTTGTAAAAACAGTCTCACACACAACAGCAAGATCTAACTTGTAATCTTCAACTTGAAAGATCTAACGTGAAAACACCATTTATCTAATATAGACCCTATTGCATCCTCATTAATATTACAATACCAGAACTTTCTTTTATGTCTTTATCACAGAAATGGAAGCACAAGGGCTATATATTGATTTCCACACCATCCGGCAATATCCAGAACTTGTGGCTTCAATACTACTATAGCCAGTGGATCTTCCTAACCAAAAGGAAACAAGCTTTAAAATATCAATAAAAGCTCCAGCCCCTTTAAGTCTTCTTCTCCTCCCCGTTTATCTCAAACATATATCCCTCATATTACGTTCTTTTCTCCCTGCCATTGTAATAAGCCACTCCCACCAGTAAGGGCTTTCCCTTTCACCCCTGAAGTCTAAAGGAAATCAAAATTACGTTTTTCGTATTTGCAAGTTGGCTACTGAGGTAAATGTGATATTTAAAGGTGCAAAATTATTATTCAAACTCTGAAAGCAATTAAATTATGCAAAATTTAATAAGAAATACTGTCTTTGTACATGCTACACTGTAGTCTTCCTGAATAACAGTCACGTCCTCTAGGTAACTAAATGTTAGCAGGGATTATATTTCCTACAACAGTTCAGGCTATCATTAAGGGTATCTACTCCCTTTATACAATATTTAAAGAATGAACAAAACACACATAAACTTGCTGAAGTCTGAGAGGCTTCAGGAAACTACTTAATGTGTGTGAGCTGTAGGACATCGGTTGAAAGATATTTATGTAAAAGGATCTCTAGGACATTTGGATTTTTTAAGATACATATGCTTCAGATTATCTTCTTTCACTACTACAAACTTTATCAGTTCCTCTTATTGTTCTACATTAAAGTGCTGTATCTTCACCTTACAAGAATATATGTATTTATTTTATTTTGGGGTTTTTTTTATAGACAAAAACAAGTCCCAGAGATTGGATTCTGTTAATGATTAAAGCAACCAAATTTAGATGTCTACATGCACACAAAGGTTGTTTTCTAGTCAAGAACAATGCAGCTAATGCAGTCAACTTGATCTGGAGAATGACTCAACTCACCCAGATTAGATACGACAGGATTCAGTTGCCTGAAGATGTAGATCTATGGCCATTTAAGATGCCCTAGGCTATCTGAGAGGCCACACAGCACTTAGCAAACACAACAGGGGATCTACGAGATCAGCAACAGGAGGGCAAGTGGATATCTATCTTGACAGACAAAACCCTTCTGCATAAATGTAACTGTAAAAAAACTAATATTTTTTTTGTTTGTTCATTTGTTTTTTCAAAACAACCTTATGGAGCCAGGGAATGAACTGTGTTTCTGGCTTCCTATTGCTTAATTGAAACAACAAATTCAAGTAAAAAGGTTTATAATTTTTAGATTATTTTCAAAGTTTTTTATTTGTTAGAGGTCTTGTAGAATTATTTGTGAAATCTCAATTTCTGGATGAGAGGGAATTTTGTGACTTTTAACATATATCAGAACTTTCTCTTGAAAAATTAAACCATATTCAGGCAAAAGTAAACAGGAAGAAAGAGGAATGAAGTGCACAACTCTGAAGGAGCAGCTTGTCTGGAACAGTATTGTTTAATGCCCTTTGAGACCTTAGGACATCAGACCTGTCAACAAATGGATGCTTTCAGGCTTTGCTTGATGTTCAGTTTTGGATAAATAATTGTTACTTATGGATAGATATGGTCAGAATATTTGCTTTTTTTTTTTTAAATGATGGAAATATATTTTGTCAAACAAGTCAATATTGCAACAAATTTTCAACTGAAATCTGGGCATCTAAATGGAGGCCTTTTTTAAAATTAAAACATTGATCTTTATTAGGTAAAATAAATGAATATATTTACATAAGAAAATTTTAAACAAAAGCCTTAGTTACTAAATGTATTTGAGGAACAGTGCCTCAGTCAAGTCTAGATATATTTTTACTTGTCTTACAAAGTATCTTTCTCTTTAAGCAAAGGCTGAAGTTGTGGGGGTTTTTTTTTGTTTGTATTGATTTTTTTGTTTTTTTTCCAGTGAACAATGTCTCACCATGGAGCAAAATAAAGTTAATTTGTTTATCTCAGAATAAATAGTTACCCCATCTACACATCTGGAACTTTTTTCTTTTACTTTTTGCATAATGATAAAAAATGCCCTCATATCTACTCTATCCTACTTTTATTTGTGGTGGAACTTGTCTAAAATTTATCCCATAAAGTTATTTGTAGTTTTAGAATTTCTTCATTCTAACCAGAATTAAATAAATTTGAATAGATATAAAAGATGTTGATTAATAATTAACAAACTGTTATTTTAAAAAAAATAGTTTTAGTAAGTTTCGGTGTAATTAGTTAAGGAATATACTTTTTTTTTCAATTAAATATTTCTGGAAAGATTTAGTATTGGAATTTTTATTTGTATGTTTTTTGCATTTTTTTTTTCTGATTGCTTATTCATATAATTTAAAGTTCCAGTGCTGCATTGCATCAAGAATTGGATCAGGATTTTAGCTTTACCCTGTGTTTCATATATCAGTTATGAGGTTACAGAGAGGTAAACAAACACAAAAATAATTTTTGGAATATTGTATGATCTCTATTAGTCATAGCTCTTCAGAGATTTTTCACTGTTTTAAATGAAACTGCATCTGACCCAGACAGGAAAATTTATCAATATATTTTTGAATTATATTTTAAAACTAATCACACTTAAAGACTAAAACTCATTAAGATTATTTTCAATAAGATACAAAGGTAAGGCAAAATGTACATCACCTTGATTAAACTATAAATAATATTAAACTTTTCCACACTATTTCAATATCTCCCTTTAGTAATCTGGTTATAAAGTGTCACATAATTCGTAAAATTATTCTAACATATGGGTTATGTTACAAAAGACTCCTTCCTCTTTGAAACTGCTCTTTCAGTATTTCAGTTACTCCTGGTGGCCCAGAATTGCATTCCTAATGAATGAATAAACTAATTGAAGCAACTTCTTAAGTCATTCCACTGTGTCCTTTTTCAGGGCATATGATTGTAAATCATAGGGTCATAGAATCATAGAATAGTTAGAGTTGGAAGGGACCTTAAAGATCTTCTAGTTCCAGCTGGCCTGCCATGGGCAGGGACACCTTCCACTAGAATAGGTTGCTCACAGCCCCATCTGGACTTGCTCCAAAGCGTCTGTGTCCTGCTTATATTGTCCTTCTTATACTCCAGGTGGTGTCTCATGAGGATGGAGTAGAGCGGCAGAATCACATACCTCGACATGAAGGATGCTGTTGGCTTTCTGGGCTGCAAATGCACGTTTTCTTTTCATGTTGAGCTTCTCATCCACCAGCATCCCCAAATCCTTCTCCTCAGGGCTGCTCTCAATCCATCCTCCTCCCAACCTATGTTTCTGCTTGGGATTGCCCTGACCCACGTGCAGGATCACTTGGCCTGGTTGATCTTCATGAGGTTTTCACGGGCCCACCTCTCAAGCCTGTCCAGGTGGCTCTGGATGGCATCCCTTCCCTCCAGCATGTAGACCACACCACACAGCTTGGTGTCATTGGCAAACTTGCTGAGGGTGCACTCAATCCCACTGTCCATGTTGCCATCAAAGATGTTAAACAGCTCCAGTCCCAATACTGACCCCTGAGGAATACCATTCATCACTGGTTTCCACCTGGACACTGAGCCATTGATGACAACTCTTTGAGTGTAGCCATCCAGCCAATTCCTTATCCACTGAGTGGTCCATCCGCCAAATCCATGTCTCTCCAATTTAGAGACAAAGATGTCATACACGACAGTGTCAAATGCTTTGCACAAGTCCAGGTAGATGACATCAATTGCTCTTCCCTTATCCACCAACTTTGTAATGCCATTAGAAGGCCATGAGTTTTGTCAGGCATGATTTGCCCTTAGTGAAGCCATGTTGGCTGTCAACTATCACCTCCTTATTTTCCATGTGTCTTAGCGTAGTTTCCATAAGGATCTGCTCCATAATCTTGCCGGGCACAGAGGTGAGATTGACCAACAGAAATGAACACATCTAACTCTAAGAAAAAGAAAGAATCAGTAAAGCTAGACTTCAAAGGCCATTTACATCCCCTTGTTTATTTTTATGGAAATCTATTTTTTGTTTCCCTTTTTCTGTTTCCAGTGAAAGTTAAAAACCATAAACTAAATTTTTTAAAAATTATAACAGGGAAATATGTCAACACATCAAAAACCTTTGAAAAGGTTTTTGAAATCTGTAAAAATCTGAAACAAAAATCTGAAAACCTGGTGTATGTATGCTCTTCATATATATGTGTGTATATACGTATATATTCTATAATAAGGATATTGAACTGGACAGGTTCAATCAAAACAATCTAGGAATACATAGAGAATCAGTTGAGGAGAAAAGCAGGACCTATGCATAAGGTCAGATATTAAGAGCTGTCTTACAGTTTTTAATTTGCACATGATGATGATAGTCTGGAGCTTAGTGAGGCGTTTTGTACGCCTTATTCTGTAAATATATATTTGCGGGAAGGGGAAATCCAAAACAATCTGTAAGTCAATATCCAATTCATTCACTATTGTTATAAGCAATGGGGAGAGGAAAAATAAAAAGGGGAATATTTTATTCCAACTATTTCAAATTGAAGAATTTGCCTTTTTTCACTGTGAATACCCTGCAGGCTACAATTGATTATATCTATTACATACTGAGAAAGGTAAAAAGATGAGAAAATGGAAAAAATAAAAATACCACTTGTGGAATGCAAATTTTTAGACTTTTCCAGTGCATTTTTGTCAATTAGAAAAATTTAAAAATCACTTTCTATAATCCTGGGTTTTTTTAAGCTGAAATCTCTTTTTGTTTTTTACTATCAAATTAAATTAAAATACTACATTAGCACATAGCTTTGATTTTTATTCTAGTTGATCATGAACAGGTCTTGGATGTCAGGCCATTAACTTAATGAACTTTTGCCAAGCAATGGTATTTTCTAAATTGCTATGGAGTAAAAGATGGGAGCCAGGTTTTGGGTTATATCCCTCGATATGTTATTTTTCGTATCCTCTTCATCCACCCACTCAGAGCAGTTGTCTTCATGAAAAGTTTTTCATAGAGCAATAGCTTTGTGGTTCAAACCGATCCTCCTTCTTTAAGTGCACATTAATTTAAAATACATATCTCATCCATGTGGAATTCAGGTATGTGGTATAGAGAGGAGAAAGGTATGTGTGGTCCAGATTGTTCAAATCTCAGACACTCAGTCTTCATTCAGGGTATAATACCTTTGTCCTTACCTTCCAAGTCAGTCACAGATAGTACTGACAGAGTAGGAGCAAGAGAAAATCCTTAAATCCTTCCTAAAATTATTTAGCATTAATTTATCTTGGAAGTATACAGTACACACGATGCTATGGGCTAAAAGGGGAGAGATTAGTTTTCATTTCATGTACAGTTGAAGATGCACTGAAATTTGGATTAATTTTTTTTTTTTTTTAAAAAAAACCACCTTTAAGTAACACAAAAGCTGTGCAGCTACCCTGATTAAGTGTAGCAGTAAGTTAGGACTGTAAACCCTTCTTTGCACAATCCAGCTACTGGCATATTGCACAGGCTAATGAGAAAAATAACAGAAACTTCACAATGATTTTTTCCCTGTCTCAGATGCTGGCTGGAAGCAGAGTTAATTGTTATTCTTTCTCCAGGGTGACTGTCAGGCCTTAACTCGGTATTATAGTTGCTGTTCCCTGAGATAATGGAAACAAACAAGTACCGTCCTATATATAAATTTATAATTGTCAAGTGTTCATAGTTTTTCACCTAGTGTCTGCTGGGGACAGGGAGATGGGGGAAGAGGCTGCTCTGTTAACCTCATTTTCTCTGCTGACGGATTGCAAGCGTGTGTTTTAAAAATAGTTGTCAAGCATTCAGTACTCACACGTCTATAATATAGCTGCCACAAGGCCGTTCTGCTCTTGTATGTATTTTACTAGCTACTGTCAGTTTATCCTATTAACCTGGTCAAATCTCTGCAGGATGTCAGATCAGAGAGTTCCCTGCAGTCCATTAGGACCTTAAAATGCAAGAGTCTCTCCAAATATCCCCATAAGTCTGTTTGCTTATTTAGAAAACAAAAGTTTTCAGAACTGCTTGGATTAATCCCATTTAACTTCAGGCTCATAACCTGATCATCTAGTTGCTCTTGGCTTTCTTTGTAGGCAATAAAAGGAGCAGCAAACTCCATAGGAAAAAATTCTGGTGTTAACTGTCATATGTCTTTCTCCATCTCTCTTGATAGCATTGTGCAACCTTGCGTTAGAAGTTTAATCGCAATTACAGAGTGGGTGTGACACTGAATTTTGTGGGACAAAGAATTTTTTTGTTTTTTATTTCTGTTCTTAATCTCTAATAACCCTGATTACCAGTTCCATGCTGGTAAATATATTTTTGCTTTGTGTAATCTTCACTACCTAATGTTCTAATATATACAAAAATGCACAATATGTGCATGTATCCATAACCATACAATTTTCCAATGAGCTCTAGTCATAATGGGCTCCATCTGATCATCAGATTTTGACCCAAAGCCAATTTTAATATTTGAGAATGGGGTGCTTTTTCTTATCATTTTCAAATCAGATCATAATTTTTCTAATAGCTTCAGATATCCTCTTAGCTGTGTCTCTTTGCAGATCTACTAAAAGAAATTTATGGGTTAGAAAACAGTTTCCAAGCTCAGATTTATAATTCCCGTTAGGTAGTAATCATTAAAATAATGATTATGTGCAAATAAGTGTCCAAAAAATGACTTTTTTTTTTCTCCTGATTCTTCTCTGTAATACATATTCCTATGGTGTTTCTCTCTTGAACTGTTTGTTGTTGTTTTTCAACCATAAATTCCTCAGATCTTTCAACAACCATAAGGATACTGTCTCCTTATTTCATTATCTATTTGATTAAGCATTTCGCAGACTTTATTTCTAGCAGTGTATTTTTTTCCTTGTCTTTTTACTCCCTCTCTTTACATCAGAAAATATTCTGATCGAATTACATGAGGAAATAAAAGTTTTCAATGTAAAAAAAATTGCTCATTTTTTCTGCTTTTCCATTAATTTTCCATCTGCAATTTAAAACACTTGATGTATGCAAAGACTGATATTCTGACATTTACAAATACATCCACTTTGTAGATGAATTTTTTACTTATTTAGAACACTTAATGATAACTATGGTAAATATAATTTGCAAACTTGTGGCATGCTTTTATCTGTCGATCTTGAAGTACTTTATGGACAGGACTGAACAGTCTTATTTCCTTTTCTAAAGTAGGAAAGGAAATCTTTTACGATTTGGCAGAATTCATATGGAGAGACCGTGTCTCTGTCCGTAGGCCCAAAGGGGAGCCTAGAGAGCTAATAAAGGCAACATGCCTTATTTTTTTTAGAGTTAATGTTACGTGAGAGGAATCCCACTCTGAATGATGGGAAATTGGGTACAATATGCCACTTGGGACTGAAACGCAGGTTCATACTTCATTAACTGTTTTTTTTCTTATTTATCTTTTCATTCTGTATATCATTCTATCTAAATCAATATTTAACACTCAACAGTAAAATTCACTACTGAAGAACCGAGGATTTTTTGTTATTACTATAACTTTAGAGCCAACTTTGTCTTCAATCTTCTCTTTCATTCGGAGGAACTGTAGATACTTCCCTGCCTACACATCATGTGCTTCCATCCTAACTATCCTAAACTTAGTTAAAACTACAATTCCTTTTTTTGAATAACTTTAGATTCTGTTACCTATCTATATAAAGCCCTCAAATACAAATCACCTACAAATTTACAAGGTCTGCTTACAGCTGTATTGTCATGCTCTGGATAGTGTAGGTGCCCTCTGGAGAGAACAGCAAGGAAGTGACTAGTGAGAGCTCATAAGCCAGCTACAGCAGTTTTACTTATCCTCCTACATGCCGTCCACAGTTTCTTCTGTTCAGAACTTTCTTACACATTCTGAATCTCCTCTCCATCCTGACATCAGGGAATGATGTGTTCTCCAGACAAGTTACTTCCATTCGTTTGGAAATGCTTTCAGTAAACTTAGGTTCATCTCCCTTTCTTTCTTAGGCTGAATTCTGCTTTTCTGTTCCGAACACAGCTATTCTGCAGTTTTATAGCTGATACCTAAAGCACAATGCCTCCTAGGTCTCACGATGCATTGAATAATCCAGGCAATAGTATACCCCAAATAAAATTCAATCTCAATTTTGGCACAGCATTATGACCAGCCAGTACAGTTTTTCCAGAGCTGATGAAGGAGGAGGAAGGAGAATGAAGGAGGAATTAGCAGTCTTCACATCCTTGTGCCCTGTTTAAAAGCAGTCTTTCCTACTGTCCAGCTGTGACACTTGAAACTTTCCCAATATCTACTACATGGCTCTTTAGCTCTTCTCCAACCCCAGCAAAACCACAGAGAATCATGAACTCCAGGTACCAGCTAGGAGGTGACCATCATTTTCTACTTGCAATTTCCAGCTGTGACCCTGCACTATACTATGACCTTGTGCAGGGTTCAAGGTAAGGAGATGCCCTCCCCAGTCTGATAGGTGCTTTCCCCAGCTTACACTGGGGCTGAGCATATTTTCTTTTCAATACAAATACAAATTGAATACAAAATGCTGTTTTTTCATGGATTGTATTGAGAGGTCCAAAACGGTGACAAACTGTCTTACAATGACATTTTCGTCAAAGCTGAAGACCAGACTCTTTTAGATCTGACTGGCTACAATTTTGCATTCAAGTGTATGCATGCTCTTCCATAACAGATCAAACAGTTCTTGACCATTTCGTGTGAGAACAGTAACTTGCCTAGTGACGTTAACCCTCAGAATTTATGACAACTAAAATAGAATTAGGTCTGAGCAATGAATGGTTGATTAAAAAAACAGTGTAATCTTGGGATTTAGTATAACAAGCATTTTTAAAACAGTTTACTCTGTGTTTTTTCAGCTCACATTCTCCTATCTGAACGACGTGATTTGCCACTAATGAAGTGGAAATTATTCCTTTTTTTTTTGTTTACAGATTTCTTCTATCTACAACAGACTGTGCTAGCAAAAATTAGAGACCATTGCATTGTGTAAAGCATCCAGTTTAGACAATTATTTTTGCAGACATATAACATGTCAGAAGATGATATTTTGTCTGTATAAGCACGGGAGTTGCCTCAGGTGTAAACTTTTGATTCCTTGTTTGTATGACTGAAGGAAACAGCAGACAAGGCTATGCTGGTTCAGAGGATGGGAGAGTGGAAGTCATGGAGCTGGTGTGTTGGTGTGAGGCCAGTGAGGGGACTATACTGGTTAGGGATGATTGATCAACACTGGAGGTTGACCGAGATGCATGGACTGAAGACGAAGTAGGAAGGAAGGTTGTAATTATCAACACAAAATACTTCAGAGGAACCGCTTAAGCATAATGTCTCCTTTCTCTATAGAGTTTTTTTATACTTCTTAGCAGTGAGAGGAGGGGCTTGCACATGCAATAAGCTGGTAGACTGGCTTATGAAACAAGGCCCCATTACGTCCCAGCATTGTTTAATTTCTACAGTCATACAAAAGTCAACTAGTGTTAAGAGTAATAGGGTTTAGTCAGCTCCAGAGAGTTGTCTCAGGCAGATTTCCACTTTTGCTGCGTACTATGTACGCGATGTTCTCTCCCAGTCACTGCATACTGTTTATAAGCCCATTTTGTCATAAAAAAAAATTTTAGATATGTCTGCAGATATGCTGCCTTCCCTACTCAAAAAAATAGCCTTACTTAGCTGAAACACTATTTATGAAATAAAGCAAATGGCATCAGGGGTGTTCTGTATATAAGCTGTGATTTTTAAGACTCCAGGTCTTCAATACATACATTTTAATTGGCTTATGTTGCCTCATGTTGCCAAGAACTTTCTGCAGATATAAAGATCAATGATTTTTTACCTCTGGACTTATCCCCAAAGTAAAATCATTATTTCAGTGTAGTGTTTAGAATCCATAATACAAACAAATAAAATGCTACCACAAAACTTTAAACGAGACAGATCTGTACAAATCTTTTTATTGTATGAGAGTCCTTTTTGTTATTTCTTTTAACTGCATGCTGCCTGAAATATGTCAGAGAAAAAAGGGGGATGAAAAGGTACAAGATAATGATAAAAAAGATAATGATAAATAATAGGATAAAGTAAATGATAAATTATAAAAACACAAAAAGTCAATGATAAAATAAAACCACATTGTTTTTTAATTACGGTATAAAGAAAAATTAGTGGATTTCCATAAGAAAATGCACAGATTAACATTTCCAAAGGGAAAATCTTTAAAAGGATTAGATGTTCAAACTCACAGGTGGATTAACTGCTGTGAATAGAAAATGTCAACTCTGTTCCAAATCTGTAATACCAAGAATATTAAATATTACATATTCTCCCTTAACACAGAAAGAAACATGAAGGCATCAATTTTAGCAAGAACTTAAACAGCAAACACAGCTCAGAGAGTAATAAATTATAGTAAGAGGATCATCCAAACACTCCCTCTGTATGTCTTTCATGGAAAGATGAGAGAAGGGTTTCCATAAGCTAAGTCTAATTCAAAAAACCAACCTCTCTGGGAGGCAAGGGAAGTCTATTAGTTTTTAGTTGTCTGTACAGACAAAAGTAGATGGAGGTAATATTCCAGGAAGTTCCCAGAGAAGGAAAATTTGGAGAAAAACAGTCATTAATTTCTCCCAGGCTACACTGGATAAGTTCTTTAATGCATGAGTTTTTCTGGAGAAGGAAGCACAAAGAAGGTACATTCAGGGACAGGTAGAGAGGTAAGACAGTAGGAAAAATCAGAATTCACAGTTGAAGGAAGCAAGATACACACTCTACCAAATCCTGACATCATTCCCTTTTGGAGTTAATGTGGAGATTATGTCTTTGCTGTCTTCCCGGCTAAGCAGAACTGCAGGGTGAGATGCTTAGAGCTTTGAAGAAAGGATTGTTTTCCAGAAACTTGTTCTGCAGATCCAAAAAATTCTGAGAATGAATCATCTGATCTACTCTGTAAAATGTTAGGAAGAGAATACCATAAAGAATTTATTTTTCCCTGTGTAATTTATTAAGAGATAATTCAGGCTCAAAAGTCCTATTCTCATGAAAGCGGTTTAGACCAAAACCAGCAGGTATGGAATACCCTAGTTAGACTTTGGGCCTGAACTGTTTAAAGTATACTCTTTGATTAGCCGTACGCATGCTTTGCTCATTCTCCTGATAACTAGTTCTTGAATGTGGTTCTGTCATCATCTGTGGCATTTCTACACCGATTTATGTACTACATTGGTTTGCTACAGTCATTGGAGCTTATGAAGAAATGAGATATAGAACTGAAATACTGCTATTTCAGTCAGACCTTGTAAAAATGTATGAAATTTTAAAAGAAAATTGTGGTCTTTCTTTTTTAGTTTGTTTTCTGGTTTCTTGAGTTCTAAATGATCACATTTTCAAGGTATTCTTTGAACTGCATAATTACAAGATTCTATAAGCTATGGCTTTTCATTGTCAGAATCACAATAAAAATCACAAAACACAGCAACCTTAGAAACAGATTCACTTTCTCTCCACAAATTTGTGTGGTTCAGTGAAAGTAGGAAGGGAAGTAATGAGTTTTCATTTCACTCAAGTAACAGCTTAACAACTTGGGAAAATAAGCTGAAGCTGGTGGAGAATGCATGAAATGAACATTTCCGGAACACAAAAGGTAGAGAGAATTTTTGTATTATAATAATTGCTATATATCACAGAATATAAAATATTTTGCCCCAGCAGACAGTAATCTGATTATGTGAGGCACTCAAGGTGACAAGAAAGGTAATAATGCCTCTCATGACAAATTAGCAACTGGAATAATGTATCGGCTGATCTGCAACAGTAAGGTTGCTTAAGTTAAAGTACAAATATACATATTTACTTTGGATGTACCTTTAGTCTTGCTTTCACTGACTTCCCTATTTGAATCACATGAGTCCCTCTCACACCTTCATATTCAATCCAGTTGAATACAGAAGCATAAAAATAATCAGTGGAATCAATTCCTGAAATCCCATTTACTGCTTAATCACACAAATTCAATGAGAGGAAACTGAGTTTAGATTCCTGGACTGAAGAGAGTGAACCCCTTCAGGGCAGGAGGCAGTAAAGAGTTAGAAATGGGTGTTTTCTGTAGACCAATATGACCTCATCTGTATTTCATAAGATGTAAAATTCAACCATAGAGTTGTTTGGGTCAGAAGGGACTTTCAAAGATCACCCAGTCGATCCCCCCTGCTGTGGGCAGGGACATCTTCCACTAGACCAGGTTGCTCAAAGCCCCATCCAACCCGACCTTGAACACTTCCAATTTCTTTTGTCTTTCTTTTCTGACTAATGTACCTGTAGGATATGTAGCTGTACTTTTGGGTGCAGACTCTAAATGTCTGACCAAACGTTTCACTACATTGGAAAATAATTTAGCTTTCTAGTTTCCTCCCAGATCCTAACTCCTTGACCTTTCATTGCGTGTTTCCTCATCCAGTTTTGAGAAAATCAATTAATTTCCTCTGCTCCTAAGTACGTGTGCTCTTGATGATAGATGCAATTGTAAAACCTGAATTATTGTAAGGGACCTCAGGAGGTCATTAATCCAACCTGCTGCTCAAGAAGGGCTAACTCCAAGTTAGATAATTTATTCAGAGTCTTGCCTAGTAGAACTCTGAAAATGTCTGTGGATGAGATTTCGCATCACTTTAGGCTACTTGTTCCCATTCTTAACTGCTGTCATGGAGAAGAATTTGCTCCTAAATCCAATAAGTGTGCCCCTTATTGCAGCTTGTGACTGTTGCTTCTTGTTTCTCTGTTCTGCTGAGAGGAACCTGGATCTGCCTTCTCTAGAGACCCTCAATATTGAAACACAGTAGTTTCATTCCCCTTCAGCTTTTTCAATGTTGAAACCCACCTCCCTCAGCTTCCCTTTTTACGCCACGTGTTCCATTCTTCTTTCCATCCTAGTGACAATCTGTGGGATTTACTCCAGTTTGCTACTTTCATTCCTGTACTAGGGCAGCCCAGGTGGACACAGTACAGCAGAAGCACACTTGCAAGTGCTAAATAGAGAGAAAAAATCACCTCCCTCTACGTGCTGAATGTGCTTTTGCTAATGTAGCCCACAGTGTGGTTGGCCTTAATGACAGCAGGGGCACACAGCCAATGTGGTCAACCTTTCAACCAGGACCTTCAAGCCCAGTTCTGCAAAGTTATTCCCCACTTAGTCAGTCCCCAGTCTATGAATCTGCATTGGATGATATCAGTCCCAGAATTTTCTCTTTTTTAAATTAATTTTGTGATGTTCCTGTCTGCCTGTTCCTCAAGCTCGATGACATTCCTCTGACTGTGCTTTCCTTAGCCTTTCCCTGGACTGCTCAGCATTCTTGATTTTCATGACAGCTACCTGAAAAAGAGAGGAGTGAGTACAAATGTGTTTTCTGTTTCCTATTCTGTGAAATACTAAGGAAAATAAAGATTTTAAAAAGAGGAGAGGAAATCACTGTCAGGGTGCAGTAAGGGCTGGTGGCTTCCTGGGGGCTGGGTGCTGGGGGCTTTAGGAGTTCCTTGGGCCATTAGGGCAGGGACCTTGTCACCTAGGGTCCACCCCACTGCCCCAGACAAGACAGCAGGGCATGCATCAGAGAAGAAGATCCATTTCTGTACCAACTCCAAAGTCTCACAGCTGGCAATTTCACCTAAGAGACAACGGGACCAAGCCCTATACACTCTCTTCATGTAAGTATCATTATTATTCCAAAGGATAATGAGTAATCACTATTGGTGTTTTGTCATATAAAGCAGACCACACTAAGCAGTATGATAGACACAGCAATATAATTTAACTTACAATAGAACATAACACATTCAGATCCAGATGGTCACTGATAAAGAGAAGCTTTTAAATATAGCCAGTAAAAGTCCAACCTCACCTACATGAAGGTGGCTGATTTCTGAACTGTCATGGATCAATGGAAAGAGGAACAAAACACTGTGAATATCCTTATTATTTGTCATTATTTGTCATTAGCAGCAAGAAACTAATAGGCAGAACCCTGCTATAGCATACATCCTACAGTGATTGTAATTCTAATGGTGGGACTTCTTAGCTGCAAAAAAAAAAATTGTTGCCCTTAGAGACAGCTAATCAAAAATGTACCACTAAGAAACATAGTGGTCCTAATGATAATTTATGACCAGCTCATGGTTATAAAGAACATTTTGCAGTTAATGTACGGTGCTAAATGGAAAATAGAAAGGAAAGACCCAAAGAGAGGTATTACATTTCAGAAAACAAACTCCAAAAGTCATGCTGTCTCTATTCCTGTTGCTTTTAAGCATCAGCAGTGATACCCATTGCTGTGAAGTCATATAGACGATCAGCAGCTATTTAGAAAGCCAATCCAGGAAGATGCAAGCATCCTTTAATTCCAACTAAATATTATTTCAGTAATTGCCAGTTGTTAAAATATAAACTAATGTTCTTTTTACTTGTCATCAACTAGAGAACGATCATGATAGATTACACAAGTTATAGGAAAAAGCATACTTATTCTGGCTTTGGTGTTATAGTAATTCAAATAGCAAGCTAGCATCAGTGTTTTTTCTCATGGAGTCTGAAGGCACATAAATATTAAAATGCAATTTGAAAGTTTTGGCCAGGTCCCAGAACAGTATTGTTTATGCAGTGTTTGACAGTGCTATTCAAATAAATCAAGTAAGAAATGTGTCATGATTACTGTTAAAGTGGTAACTGCAGCACTAACAACTATTAAGATAAATGATACCACGAGCGGAAAATATGAAAATATTTTATGGGTGCTCTGTCTCTGTGTCTATGGGTGTGCGTGCATGCACAATCAGCTGTCTCTCAGGAAAATTAAAACTGCATCCAGGGATGAATATTGCAAACATCCAGCTCTGTAAACAACCAGCAATGACAGCATATTCACTTGCTGTGCATGGGATAAAATGGACTTCTGCTTTGATTTTTCACAAAATCTTTGCTGGGTTTTGGGTAAGCTTGGGGTTTTTAATTTTTTTTTCCTTACAGATGGAAAAATTTTTGGCAGCAATCAAAGAAATACAAGGACTTACTAGTTTGCCTATAGTCACCCTTCTGTTTCTTTTTGTAGCAGCGTGTTGTTGAGGGATATGAAATTGTAATCAAAAATAGAGTATTAGCTCCAGCAAAAAGAAAGCTAGAATTAGAGGTTTAGTGAGAGACTCATCTCATCACAATTCAGGCCCCATCTCCACAGTGTGGATGTCTACAGCTGAGTTACTAAGCTCTCTATATCGTCATGTGAGAGAAACAGGCATTTTTAGAGTAGTCATCTGACCTATTTGAGATATTTAAATTTAGTCAATGTCACTGTGACATATACACTGAGCATTGCTGGGTATCTGTAGGCAATTTTTTGCAGTGATATCACATATAACTTCACACAAGGTCTGGACCATTGTGTGTTGTTCTGTTGTCTGCAGTTATATGAAGCCAACAAGACGCAGGAACACATTTATCTTGTTAGCTGTACAAGAAGCTCAGGAATGTCTGGTAAGCTGTCCTCACCTTCTGGTGTTAGTAGGAGCATGTTTGAACCCAAGTAGCTGTAAATTAATGCAGGTTTCAACTGGTGAGCAACCCTAAAATGGTGGAGGTAAGTATTTGATGATTTGTTATATGTGTCTGACATGAATAAAAGTAGAAATCTGATGTGGATCATAAACCAGTAAACACAAACACATTTTTTACTGTTAGTGGTAAACGACCTTAAGCTTTGTATTGAGCTGACCGTGCAGGGTCTCAGAACTTGTCTGAACTCACCTTAGCTTGCTCTGAACTGGGGTTGTTTCTCTGTAGTAACAATTATCTAGCCATAAGGTGGTGAATGAGGAATTGTGTTTTAGTTAACTTTAGTTTGTAATGATAACAAGTACAAGTAACATTAGAAAACTGAGCACACCACCAGAGTAAAGGGGCAGTATAGATGAAGAAGGTGTTTGTATAACAATTTTAACTGTATTATTAATTAGGCTTTCCTGTAATTATGTATGTAATTGCATAATTTGGATTAGATAGACTGTTAAAATTTTAATTAGACTAACAGTAAATTCATAGCTCCATATGTATGGCATGCTCTATTTTGGTCATAGCAAGACTTTTAGTATAACAGGATACTAACGAGCTCGAATAATTAGACATCAGCAGCAGGTTTAAAACCAAAGAAATTGCAACTTAGCTTTATTTATCTCTACTTTCATCTTTGTAAATAATAATGAGAATAGCATCCTCATCAGAAAATTGATTAGTGTATATGAAGTTCATTGGCAAATTCTGTCATTAGGACTGGCAAATTCTGTCATTAGGACATCTATGATGCAGTACATTGATTAAAGAGTGCTCAATGAGCTTCTCACTGGTCTATAATCCTAGTAAAGCTCCTGTAGCCAAAATGGTGAGAGTTATGGTTTCAAACTGATTTTCTAACCTAAGAGATCAAGGTCCTGGTTGGTACAAAGGCCATATCACAATTAGAGCCAACAGAAGACCTCAGATGACAGTCTGGATGTGCTGCACCCTTGTACCTGTGGGAGAATTTCAGTTAAAGGCATGTATTACTAAAAGAAGACAGGACAAAAGAATGCATTGCTCATCCTCAGTGTGTCTACCTGTTACCATGGATCTACCCACAGAGAAAAATAATCATAATCACTCTTAGTGGAATTACCACACGCTCCATCAGCTGAGCTCAAACAAACCAGAGACAAACCAGTGCAGTGTGCTAAAAAAGAAAAGTGTAGGGGGGAGGGAAGACTCACATAACCTTTCTGAAATGTTTAAATACTGTGCATGTAAATAAAACTGGAGTACAACTTTACAGCTAAATGCACCTATTAAGTTTTTAATTAAGGTTGATGGAGCATGTACAGAAAAAGTGAAAGAAAATTAGGACTGCAAGAAGCATTCAAAAATTTAAGCAGGCATTTGAGACCAGGTGGAAGATTGGAGAAGGCCAGTGCCAACAGACCTGACAGTTCAGCAGAAATCAGTGAAAGGTCATATTTGGCCTGCGTAGAAAACTCAAAGTGGGACTTCTATGTAGGTGGGAAATTGAAACCAGCTGTGGTCTAAGATGCCATGGGCCTGAGCGTGAATTTCCTCTACACTGTGCACTAGTTAAACCTAGGAACGCTGTTTGTGGTCTTTGTATGCTTTAGCTAATGTGATGTTATATCCTGTATATAGGATATATAGGATAGGAATGCTTTCAAGACTTTTGTTCATGGTAGAAAAGAAGTAATTTGGAATTTTTATCCAATTAACAACTATTATTTCAATTTTTTTTTCTACAGGCATAATACAGGAGGAAGAACTTGATATATTTGGAATTTGTGTAAAAATACATGTATACATGTAAAAATACATATGCATATGAGTGTATTTATTTCCTAGCAGCTATTTATGTTAAAAAAAGCCAATGATTTATAAGGTAAATTGGAATAAATGGTTCCTTGGTATGCATTTGAGTGAAAAACTGTGATTTTTATGACAAGATTTCCCTTTTAATGTAACTTAAGTAATCTTAAAGGTAAGCACATATTCCGCTGAGGTGATGGAAACAAATGTAGAATGGATAAAACAAACATCTTGTACAATGAATATGGTTTATTTGATATTTACGTTGTGTTCCTGAGCCACCAATAAGGCCAAACAAGAGGAAAAGGATGATTTTATACATGATCATGTCATTTTTGATCTCTGGAATCTGTTGCTTAGGCCATGTCTGAATGGTTACTTACAGTTTAAAGTAACAATCATTCAGAATGCTTTAAAGGCAGGTGCGTAATTAAGTGTTATAGACAGCTTAGTTCTTGGTCCTCATTTTACAGGACCCTGTAAGGGGATTGATTATTGTTCACTGTAGCTGACCACTGGCAATGAATATTGCTACAACTTTTCAACTAGCTAATCAGCAAAAATATGTAGGAACTAAGAAAATCCATATATCGACAATGCTTCATTATGAAATGATAAATAATTTCTCATCTTGGCTGATTGCTTATTTTATATCTATGCTTTCGTAAAATAGAAAATCAGACATAACATTGTGTCATCGTCTCTACTCAACTTATTGTGAACTGTTTTCATTTTTTTATGCTATAGCATAATTAAAATCAGTATAATATTTTCTGTTGAGTCTATTCAACTTTAATTTTAGGCTTCTTTAAAGGGCTTTTTCTTCCTCAGACTCATGAAACAGCATAGGAGAATTATTTGTAATTCTTACCCAATTTTCTTTTCCTACCCCTCCACCTCAAAGGTTCACGTCAGAGTATTATAACTTCTTGACTTCCCCTTTTGCTATTTTTGACATACGGCAGAATTTAAACATACGCTTTTATTTCTTACCAACAGACATCATCAGACAAAGAGGCATTTTTCAGTTTAGGTCTGCTGAGTGCTTTCATGAAAAGCCCATAATTTTTTAACTCTTTTTGTTTGTTTGTATGTTTTGTTTTGTTTTAAATACATAGGCTGTTATGTGTCCACTTGTCTGTGAAGAGAAAACAGTACTGTCTTTTGCTAATGGATATCTGTGAAATAAACTAGCCCTAAATATCCCTAAAGAAAGGAGAAGTGATTTTCAGTTCACTTACAGCCTGGGGACAAACAGAATTTTCTCATTCATGACAAAAAAATTTCAGTTGTTTATGTACCTTCTGATACCTGCTGTTACAAGGCCAGAAATGTGTGCACTAAAACTTTTTGCGCACAGATATAAAATGTGCTTTCCTGAATTATTAATTCACATATCCCTGAACTGCTGTGGTTTGAACATGCAAATACTTATGGAGAGGCACAGCAAAAGGGGCGTGACCAATATGGTGACACTACAGAATGGTACTTAACTGAAGAGTAGTCAGTACCGACTGAAAATATTTCAGACTTATTGCACTAATGCACCAATAATAAACATCTTTTTTTTTACATAACTATTCCTTTGCTTTCACTTTTTGTGAAAGAGAAGTTTCCTGTGTAAGTTACTGAATATAGCCCCACTTTCTCATTGTGCACAGCCCTGATAACAGAAGTTCTCAAAATCAACTATTATATATTTTGCATCCCAACACAGAGACGTAATTCAAACCGAAGTCCTCCTGTTCTAAACACATTCATGTAGATAAAGAAAACTAATTATCAAATTCGTTTACACAAAGGAGCATATATAGATTAATAACATGTATTTGCATTGACTGACCATAAAGGGAGTCTAGTGTGACCAGCTCAGACATAAACATCCACAGTTGATGAGAAGAATCATCCCAAGACCTGGGAGGACTCTGAACTGTGATTCTTAAATACCCTTTTAAGATGTTTCCTAGTCCCACAGACACTGAATTTTGACCTATGAAGCCAATGGGGTGTTTAAAACCTTCTTACAAAGCTGCTGAAAATGTCTATCTGGTCTGGTCATATCTATCCTAATCCCAATCAGAAAGCAATCTCTGTTTATGACCTCTGGTGAGCCTATTAGACATTATGAACACATCTATGAAACACTCCCCAGTTCAACTTCACATGCAGTGGGAGTTGCCACTGTGTCTCAGAAACACAGTTGGAGGAGATTCTTCTGTTTCTAGTGGGTATCTGCAATTCCCTTCTAGCAAACAGGAAACTTTGGTTTGAATCCCACCTCTGTCCAAACTGTGTGGCTAACCACAAGTTCTTTATTTTAACAAGTATGAAAAAACTGAGATATTGGCTTTTCTGAGGTAGAGAAGACTTTTTATGCCTTTCCTGCATTCAGTATCTAGGAGGATCTTTAGGATCACAGAGAACCAAGATTTTCCTCTTGGAAGGGCTGTGTCTTGGATTTTGCTCCAAGGCCTCTTAAATTGTGCCTATACTGAGAGTCAAATGTACTCTAGCATAGTCCTGCATATACTGGTCTACCAGTTAGCTAGATGACAGAACACATTGAAACATACAGCACTTTTCCTCTGCATGAAGCCAGAATATGAATGCAAGGGCCAGATAAGGGTTTAACCCTTCATTTCCAGTGCTGTTGAAGTTTTGGCCATGATTTAGATTTATGCAGACATAGTGTGGGAAACAGACAATCGTATGTGCCTAACTACCTAAGTAGGTAAAGTCATGATCGGTTTCAACTTCAATACATACAGCTTAACTGTGTTTCAAGAGGGACATTTTCAGTAATTCAAATTGCAATATGATGTTGGCTTTCTTCAGCTTCTCGGTCTGATCAATAAGATCATGGAGGCTGTAGGAAAGACAAATTCTCAACTCAAACAAGACTTTACATCACGGAGTAAGGAATTGCAATATAAGCATCATGTCTATACATGTCTTTGCATACTTTTTTACTTTTGATAACTTTCAATACCATTGCAAAATGTTTGCTATAATCTATAAATTCTGTGGCCTGGTAGTAAATAAAAGGTTTCTCCATCAAAAAAAAACCCAAAACCAGCAACCAAACCCCAATAAGCAAACAAAAGCCTACCTTTTTTTTTCAGAATAAATAATTTGGGGATATATGTCTTGTAGCAGAGTCTATTGGGCTTGTATTAGCCTCATATGTTTTCCTTATTTTATATTGTTAGCTTTATTCAGCTCATGCAACAAAGATCAAGTTGATATATTGCAGGTGACAGTCATTACATGAAATGTTACTGATAGGAAAAAGCTAAAGACAATAGCGTATCTTGCCAATATTGCAAATTTAGAAGACTAGAGTCTGAAAACCTTGTGTTGAAGGTTAATATCATGCCTTAATGAAATTTTTTTTTAAGTTTATGACTAAAAAATCCAGATGGTAAAGCAACAGCTCAGGTGAAGGAATAAGCCCACCTCATATCCTGTAATAAGCCCAATGTATAATTTAAAATGGCACACAAATGGGTTTCCATTTCCAGCTCCCTCATAATTCTACATAATTAAAGGTTTGATAATGTATAAAAGCTATTAAATGCAATGCTGAAATCATCAGAGAGTCATCTTTTTACTAGCATATTTGAAAATATCTGTGGTATATTTTGTGTGGTTTTGTAAATGATATACATTTTTCATAGCTGCTTTCATTAGCAATTTTCTTCTTCTAATGGTTGTATAATTAAACCATAATGGGATATTTTGGCTTATATATATTCATTGAGAAGTAGTTATAACAAAACAAACTATAATTAACTCTTACTCCTCCCAAAATATTTTAGTTTATACAACAATTTTTATTTTTCACAGTCCTTATTTTGTCCTGCAGAGAATAATATTGACAAAAAGTATTGAATATGGACTTTCAAATCCACATGAGGTCTTTGTGGCTACAGGTTTGTTTTCAACATCGTTTGTAGTAACTCTGGCTGAAGTAACATCTAGGACTTGGACTTTTATACTATTTCAGTCATTTCAGTACACAGAAGGGGGCACATTATTGTCTAGTCCAAATATACACAGTGGAAAAACTCCAGGTGATTCGTATGGTACTTGATNACAAAAAGTATTGAATATGGACTTTCAAATCCACATGAGGTCTTTGTGGCTACAGGTTTGTTTTCAACATCGTTTGTAGTAACTCTGGCTGAAGTAACATCTAGGACTTGGACTTTTATACTATTTCAGTCATTTCAGTACACAGAAGGGGGCACATTATTGTCTAGTCCAAATATACACAGTGGAAAAACTCCAGGTGATTCGTATGGTACTTGATTTACTTAGCTGATGGTGCAAAATTAGCTTCTTCAGTATCTTTTCTAGCATACTGAACTTAAAATAGTATCCACTCAAATTTTACACCATTCTCCCATGATAGCATTTTGTGGTCTACCAGATCTTGTAATCTCCATATCAGTAGAAAATGGGACAATTCATGTTTCCACTGTGGAGAAACATGAGCTCTAGCATATAAACGGGAATTCATGGCCTCTTGGATTTTATGAATGTAAAATATTGAGGTCATTAAATTCAGGACAATTTGTCATTGGCTTAGAACTTCCATTGACTTATGTGGTGCCAGGATTTAATCCTCTCTCTTTTTTGCATATCTGCGTCCGAGTTTGTAGATGCGACATTGGATTTCA
>VYZM01008042.1:0-32979 GCA_013398915.1 Dromas ardeola
TCCATGTACCCCTGAAGCTTAACCTCTCAAGCCACAATAACCTAGCTTCGTCCTGCTCCTCAAAAAATGCTTCAGGACCTGCCCAATATGCTCTTCCATGGAGAGCAGCTGCCTTTAGCAATGTCCCACAGGCTTGCACCTAGAGCAGGAATTCCTCAGGCAAAGGGACAGCCAGCACCAGCTTCCACACTTATTCTGGGATTGTCTAGAAGAAGTACACAAACTTGTGGGTTTAAGTGACCAATATGTGTCTGCCTATTACTGCTGAGGCTAGAGCTCAGGTCCCTCTTGCCGGCCCCCTCATCTCCCGGAATCTTACAGTCTCCAACACTGGCATTCTTCTCTTCTTTAGTATGAGGTGTGGAAGTGTCTCCCTTCCCCCATTTACCTGCAAAGTGGTCACTAAGGGATGCTTCCCTGGAGCAAGAGAGATGGATTTGCTGCAAGAGGACTTGCACCCCTGTCTCCCTCTTCTTGTGTGGACCCAAAAAAAGCACCAACCATAAGGTTATGCTGCAAAAGGATGGACAATAGACCCGTAACCCCACTCTGCTTCAGCATGGGAGTCACCTCGTGCTGATTTCAATACTGCTGGTGAGGCTCAGGCAGGCTCTGAACACACCACCGCAAGGACATGGAGGCAGGCACTTGGATGCTCAGCTTACCTAAAACAGCTGCTCATGTGGATGTTCACAACAGCAGAATTCAGGTCCCTACATTCACTTTCTGGCAAAAGCGCAGCAACTCGGAACTTCTCTGGTACCCTAGTCTCTTAGGGATGGGGGTTTGAGATCACTTTTTGAACTTCAGTGCCAGTGTAGTATTTTGAGTTCTTTCTTAGCCTACAAATGCAAAGGCCACAAACATCTGAACCTCTTTATATTGTACAGTCACAAGTCACCCCCTCAAAACCCTTGGAACAAACATGGTTGAACCGCACAGAGAAAAATATTATGTTGGTGTTTAAAGACTGAACAAGAAAATTTTTTTCTTCTCCACTGAGCATGAACTGTTCTGCAATTAGACCCCTCAGCTTAACCTTTTAGCTCTAATGGGAATGAGAAAATTGTCTTGCAGAGTGATAACAATTGAATTAATTGAAACTGATTGTCTGAAAAAATTACAACGATGCGTGCAGGTGGAGAGCGTCTTTGCACAGACAGCAAGTGCTTTGTTGAGCAGTGTTTTGTTCAGCCACTGGTGGCTGGTGGGCAGAAGAGTGTTTGCTTCAGTGGTTCACAATAATGTCAGGGAAGCAGGCGTGCAGGCTCCAGTTGGGTGCCATCATTAAGGAATTGGGCATGGTGCTCACAAACAAAACTAGACCAGCCACTGGTTGCTGTAAAATCTCTCTGCTCCAACAAGAGCGTCAGTGTGCTCAGTTTTCTGATATGATGGGCTGCTGATGCAAAACATCACAAGGAAGCATTGCCTGAGTGAAGGTCTCCAGTCCTTCCTGCAACATGTGCAAGGATAGTCTCTATCCAACACTGTTCAACCAGAACACAGAATGTAATTCATCATGGGGGCAACCTATTTGGCCATCAGTTGTCTGAAACGTATTAGAGCGATCCAGCTATCATACAGTACCCACAATAATAGATTTATTTAGATGTGGAAGAGCTGAGTTGCACTTACTAACCTGTGAGACTCCGAGTGTTTTGCTGGGTGGTTCATCAAAGGCTACAGTGAAAGGTCAGACACTGTGAAGCTCTGCAAACAGCGACGGCAGATTTCTGGCAGAGTCCTTCTCTGAAAGGAGCCCTGCTGGGATGAGCACGACCAAGCCACAGTTGTCATCACAAAACCCTGCGTGCAGGCATGTGACCTCTGTGAGACCCTGTGTGCTTTGAGATAGTGGGAGCATGAATGGTGGTGTTGATTACTTTCCTTGCTCCCCTTTCCTTCAAAATCTAATCCTATTTAGGCAAAGGTCTGACATTGTGGGACCTCATGCCTCCCAACACCCACTGCTCAACATAGATCCATGCAGCAATCTTGCCAAATGAGACACGATGCAATGGGGTGATGCAATGAAGCAAGGCAAGTGCCCTTTGAAATACCCAGTAGCTTTGGGTGGGTCACTTAACAGCTTCATGAAAGCAAGGAGCAAGCAAATGGACCTTCTCTGCAGGGGATGTCCCCAGAGCAGAGGCACCTCTGAAGTGTTTCTCTTGTAGGACTTGTCTAATAGTGTCCAAACTCCTTGTATTCTTTCAGGTTTACCTGTGTTTCAGCCTCCTGAGGAAAGCAAGTGCTGTGAGCTTCATTAGATAGAACTGAGACGCTGAGAGGAGGAGGATGTATCTTCACAATGAAGAGTGGGACCAAGACTGAACTGAACCATGTGGGATACCAGTTTCATTTTGTATATTCCACCTGCCTTTCTGGCTTCCCTTTGCCCCGATAACTTGCAGGCATCACATCTGTGGTGCCAAAGACATGAAACTCCTCTAAGAAAGTCCAGTGCTTGGACACTGGCTGATGTTTGGATCCAGACAGAGCATGACCAAGCTGACACACCGGCCCCAAGGGTCTTGAGGCTCCTCAAGCCCAGGAAATCATATAAAGTCCATTTCTAGCATGTCTATGATGGATTAGTCTGATCCTAAGGTTGAGCTCAGATCCGCAGCCTGATAAGGTATGGTCCCCGAGGTATCCATGTCACACAGGCATCTGTGGCAAATCTCTGACTTGACCAAAGTAGCATTGTAACCACGAAACCACCCACACTGTCCCATGGCCACTGGGAAAGCCAGGTAGGCTTTGCTGAATAATAGACACTGAGCCCTACAGCCACCAGGGTGTCACAAAATCCTTGTAATTAAATATTGTTATTTGTCCTACTCAGAGTCCACAGCATTTATGGTGCTATTGATCACTGTGGGCATGGCCGAGCAGCTGTCTTATTTATCACTTTGGTATTTTATTGCTAGCACTAAAATAAAATCACTATTTATTTGTACTTCTGCAGGGACAAAGGACCCCAGAAACCTATTGTACTACGCACTGCATGAACAAAGCAGCAATAAGAGATTTCCTGCCATGAGCGATTTACAGACTAACTACATGATGACACATCAAGGAATGGATAAGAACAGAAGGAACTGATAAAAACTGATTGTCTTGGTCACAGAGGTGAGCCAAAGCCATAACCTCATCCCCAGCACCTGGCATTTCAAAATGAAAGTTGTAGCGGGCATGAGATTGAATGTGGACTCCAGTCCCTGGAGATAAAGCGATTTCTTAGTGTATAACTCTCGATGCAGAGGGTGAAAACACAGATGTGCTTTATTTGGGGGGTCCCAATGAGAGAAAGGACAGAGAAAAAGGATGACTAGGTAGAAATTTTAGGAAACGCTTGTTTTTTGATATGTTTCCAGTAACAAAAGCAGACAGCAGATCAGAAGTCTAGAGAAAATTTCACAGGATTTGGAAAAGTGAAGTTTTCAGGAACATTTTTTTGGGAATAAACTTCAGGAGCATTTTGTGACCACATCTGCAATCTCTACCTGGAGAGAAACCCTCCAGCAAAGCAGAGAGCAAAGCAGAGAGCAGCTTCAGCAATAATGTTTCGGAAAAATGAGCATTTTTCTTCAGGATTAGAGCAATAACTCAGCTTTGACAACATATCACCACCACTAGATGACTCGGAGCCCCATACTTCCCTGCTATCAGAATAACAAACTTTAGGTTCCCCTAAATCTAAATCCAGCCACTGCCAGCACATCTTTGCTTGGGTTCAAGAAGCAACAGGAAAAATTCATCAAAGGGAAATCATCGAGAGAAATCACAGAAGCTCTATCTGGCTTATACACCCCAGAGCTGAAATTGGTCATCCGCAGCTGGACATGGGGAGAAGGTACCATAAACACTCATCGTGTTCCCAGTCTTGCCCAGGTAGCCACTGTCTTGGGATCATCCATGGGGCCAGGCTGAACTTTGGTCTGACACGTTAAAACCATCCCTGTGTTTACTTTTTAGGACTATAAATCGTGGTCAGCTTACAAGGAGCATTACTTACCAATAACAGCGTGATGTACATGAACAAGATTGCAGCCACAATCAGGAGAACAAGAGACCACAGAAACCAGAAGCCCAGGTTCCCATAGTTATACCTAAAAAGCAATACGATATTCTAATAGTGTTTGTGTTTAGTACATGGACTGGAAGGGAACAGCAGCCCTGTTCCTTGAAATTTTGAAAGCAATAAAACAAAGAGGGCGGGAGAAATAACCTACCCTGCGACATGCAAAAGTGGTTAAGAGCCTCCTTCCCCAAATCTGCGATTGCATTAGCCACCAGGCTAATACCCCAATGTGCCAGGGTAGTAAAATACAGGATCAAACTGATCGTCTTGCTACAGAGAGTTCCCAGTCTGACTGTAAGATACAGCACCTTGCTGCAGACAAGGCAGCCTGGAGAAACAGCAAGATAACGTGACTCCGGCCAACAGCCCACCTTGTCTGCTTGTAGTTGCACAGGGCAATGCAGCAAAAAGGGGATCTGAGTCAGGTTTTGAAGGAGAAAACACCAGCAAGCTGGAGGAGTTGCAGAGGGGTTGCCCAAGGAGAGAGAGAGAAAGAGGGAAGTTTTACTTTTTACCCAAAGGCTCAATAATGATGAATAATATTATTACACCTTTCCTCCCCATAATATTTGAGCTGTTTTAATTTAATTTCAGGGGCTAGATTTGCATAACTTTTACCTACATACTGCAGAAGGAAAGGATTTGCATAAATCCCTGCTGGTTATTTCTTACTTCTGAGCCCAGGAACTGCAATTCTCTTTGCAGTGAGATAGCTGGTGCAACACCTCTGATGCCAGCCGCTACATTTCATCAGAGGGAATGGAGGGGGGGAAAAAAGACTCAGAGAAGGAAAAGGAAGAGCTATTTAGTCCCCTTCACTCACAATTTTTGCAATGATGATTCTCCCCTTTCTCCCAAATTCACACTTACACCTGAAAATTGTAGCCAAGCAAAGGGCAGAGCACCTCTGAAGTCCCTGGACATGCAATTTGGATGTTACAACAAAGATTTTAAGAAGCCAAATCTTTGGCTCATGGCTGAAGTGCCCTTCTGCAGCACAGCTGCTGGGGAGGGTGGACATTTCTGCCCAGACACCCTGGGGACCTGCCCGAGGAGATGGAGAGGAGGAAAAGCTGGTACTTACCAGTCAAAGTTATTGTAGTCATTTTTTGCTTCACCCCACATGTACAGAAAGACGAGAGAAAAGCAGAAAGCTCCAACAAGCAATGGGAAAAACACGCATTCCCGCTGGAGAGGGAAAAGAAAGACAAGTGGTCAGAGCCTTGTCTACCCCACAGCAAGCAGAGCAAACAGCAGATACTTTTAGGCTGCCCCTAAAACACGTGGCTTGGTGTTGGACATCCTGAAGTAGATATGGAGAGGACTTCCCTCCCAGTCCTCTGTGACCAGGGGAATATCCTCAAAAGCGTATTCGGCAGTATTTATTTTCAGGGAAAACGGATCTCTTGACTTCACAAATTAACAAGATTTTAACCACCTCAAATGAGAGGGAATTCCAGCCCTCTTTGCAATCCTTACTGCACACTCATCCCAAATTTTACTTCTTTAAATTTGATCCTATGGCTTTGAGATGGTTCACTGGGCAGGAGGGTTTGGTGCAAGGTCCTTCCTTGACATCACACCTTTGTTAGCTGTGTGGTGGCATGGACAAAGTGAGCCTGCCATGGAAACACAGCAATACATCGGTCAGAGCCAAAACCCAACAACCCAACGGATCTCAGTGGGCTCCAAAGGATGTTGGGCAAGGGATGCCTTTGGCCCAGGACATCAACCACTTAGCTTGCAACAATCTATCCCTACAGAGAAATCAATATCTGTGCTGATTTTGAGCTAATTTACCGTCTTGCAGCAGCATTTCCCAGGCTCGGTCTTTCTGCGCTGGTACCGCTTCCACCGGCAGCTGTAGAAACCAGCCAGGCAGGAGATGAAGGGCTGATGCTCATACCTCTGTAGCAAGCGCCGACGTACCACCTTCAGCTTCCCAAACTTGATCCTCTTGAGGCTGGTGGAACTGGCCTCCATCTGAGTGGCTTTATCTCATGTTCTTCCTGAAACGAGATCACAAGTTTTATGGGGAGACTGACCCTCCTTTCCTTTTGGGTGAGATTGTCATATCAGAAAAAAAGAGAGGAAGTTTTCTCAAGAGCATGCTGCAACCAGCAGGGAAGTGTGCTGAGGACACTCCACTTGATTTTATATACCTAAGTGAGAGGTCTAACAGAAAAGTGTGGTCATTGCAAGTTCCCTCAGCAGTCAGTGGTTCTCCTGGTTGTAACTTAGGTGCTCTGAATCCCCTCTGAGGGAACCTCTGCTTCCTTTTGACTACACAGGGAGCTCTGGGCTCTGGGAAATGAAATCACTTACTTAAGCACTCTGTGCAGATTCTCAAATTATCTCAGGTGAACCTGAGCTTAGCCATGGGAATTAATTCAACATCACCATGACCTGTCTGCAAACTGCTACCAATTTAACTTGCTCTTGTAGGAAAGGGACTAAAACTCTCCAGGTACACAGGTCTCTTGTTCTGGCAAAACTACAACAGAGCAGAGACCAATCCCTTAAGAAAAAATTACTTCCTGACTAAAATAGCACAATAAACAAGCAAAACTTGGCACAGTTTTTCAAGGGTAGAAAGAGCAGCCATAAAAATGTACACATGGGAGATCTGTTCATAATCAAGATTTTAAAGAAAGACTTGGCGGTAGAATGCAACTGATGCAGTTAACAGCAAAGCAAATAGCACAGGCGGTTGTGCCAGCGAAGAGCCATTCACCCAGCAGGGAACTATCAAGACCGCAAGGAAAGATTGAAAAGAAAAGTCTTGCATTGGCATAAAAAGAAGCACCATTATCCAGCATATCTTTAGAGTACAGAGATAGACAGAGATGTTTTTCTGCCGCATTAAAAAGTGCTGTGTCCGAATTCAGGCATATCCGCTGCAAAGTCCCGGCTTAGGACTCCAATTTCCCTGATTTATCTGATGTAATAGCAGTCATTTAAGAACAAGAATGAACAATTTGCTGCACTGTACACACAGACGAAAAATGCACACGTAAATTGTTTGCAAATAACTCAGAGCCCAGTGTTTCTTTGCAGAAATCAGTGGATAAATCCTTGCAAACCAACACTTCCAAAAAACCGATCAGTTTGCAGAAGGCACAAGTAAAACAGAGACACAAGACCCAAGTTAAAACTGAAATGACGCATGCTTGGTTCCCTTTCCAAATATCCCAGCCTATTGGGAGCTGGAGTGCAAGGAGCGAGGATGGAAATGAAACAAAAAGGGGTTCAGTTTGGACCACTACAAATTGAGCAATGCCCAAGCACACCATGCCCTGAATGCCTTCCTGAGACGGACGTGTCTGCCTAGCCAGGACGGTCACAGGGAATCACACACCCTTGGATGTGGTGGGGTCAAGCCATCCCTAGAAGCTCAGCAGTGTCGGATCCTGACACCACCAGGTCACCCCATGGTGAAAAATTGATGCCAGTCTCATGTGGCAAGATGGTGATCCTGGTCTTGGATTACTCAGAGCACAGACGGGGGGATGTGGGCATGATGCCACCGGTGAGTGGTGCAGATGACAGCTGATCCTGCTGTCTTCATCAGCTGGCCTAGAGTACGCCTGGCACAAACCCAGCAATTACCAAGTTACCCCAGCCACATCTTTTGAATATATTTGAACTTTCTGAAGTCTTACCAGAAGGCTGTCATGTGCCATGGGGTTGTTACCTCCTATGAGGACCCCTAAACCATGAGTTTCCCTATCACCAACCCACAGCATCTGTTCTTCCCCAGCCCTTCTCCTTCAGCAACCAGAATTCAGGACACCGGATCAAAATCAGCAGTTTTGCTGTCAGAAGCCATGAGGTTTGTTACTCACGTTTCTGGTGTGGGCACAAGGCTCACACATCAATATTCACCTAGGAGCACACAGGATTTGATAGGAAAACAGAGATTACAGAGACCTCGAAACAGTGTCCCCTCCATCTGGCTGGCTACAGCAGCACGTCAGGTGTTAAATCTCGGTGCTTTCCTTCCTTAAGTCTTTCTCTTTTCCATTTCTCCTGCATCTACCCAGCTTTCTCCAACACAATGTCCTACAACACATGGGCAGGTGGGTGCAGGGCTCATTTCAGAGATTACAAACACACCTCCCAGTCAGCTGCAAGAAGAGAATTGGGAAAAAAAATTATGTGGGTACCAGCAGCCATGTGAGGGACATGGAGATGGCACCTAAGCATGGCCACCTTGTCCTGAGCATCTTGATGGCGTAGGAAGACAGGAGATAGGATGCTCATTTTGCCCATACCACCATTTCTGAGGGATATGGAGAGAAAGTGAACCCCATGCTAGGGGAGGCAGGTGCCTTGAGCCTGAGCTGAGCCTCTCCAGCCCCTGCAGCTCCCTTGTGTGGAGACTTCTGGTGCCATCCCACCATCCTCTGGGGCATCGTTTCCTGCCCTTCCACCTGTGAGTCTTCCACAGAATTGCAGCAACAGATGCAAAGGAGTCAAATCAACCTCCTGGCAAACTGTTGGTTGATCTCCATCACCATGAGCTGCACATAGCCCTTGCCACCAGTCAGAAAAGCTCAGCAAAGAGCATCCCCTAAACCTGCATTTCTGCCTAAGGCACAGCCTAAGATCCCTTTTATTTCACCATCATCTGCCTTCAGTTTATTTTCAGAGAATTAATGAGGTTTAACACAGGAAAGGAAAAAGGATCAAATAAAATAAAGCTAGTCATAATCTCCCTATGATAGGGTACATATTCTATATCCTTTCCTTTCCCTGGCAGTTGTTAATTATAATTTATCACCAAGACTTTCAACAGTTTCTTTATAAGCCCTAATTATACCGTACTTCTGTGTGGGATCCCAGGGAGTATGTGGCACCAGGGACAAACACGTGCAAAGTATGTCTCATGAATTGATTAGCTGTTGGCTTTAAGGTGACGATCACAGCCATTAGCACTAAGAAACAATAGGGCTTCACATAAGAAATAACCAATTAATGTGGAAGTCGAAGGGATTAACAAGGAATAACTGCTCCTGCAGTAGCAGGGACAATATTTCTCCATTTCATTTGTCGTAGTACCCCTCCAGCATGCAGTGACTACAGTTTTGAAAGCTACGGGGAGGTTTCCACCAAGGTTTTGTAATATGCCACCACACTTTGAACAGACACAAATAATCAAACCCATTTCAACCAAATTAACCTAAAAATACAGTCAAAATCCTGCATCTATTATGATTGCACAGGGACTTAACCCAATCATAGAGGACTCTGCGCTACGGTCTAAAAGTCGGACACGCAGCAGAAGCTGTGCTGGAAATGGGTGGTGTGGCCTGCTCAACAGTCAGTCTGTCATCTGTGGTCACATGCAAATGCTTTAAGGCAAGATCTTCTGAGCTAAGCAATTGATTTTGTGGGGCCAGTTTGACAAGCCCTTGAAGAACCTCCATTGCTGGGGGTGAGTGATATGGGTTTGGTAACGCTGCTGCCAGCCCCAAACTTCTCCACATACCCCTGCATGGTGATGCAAGCCTCGCTCCAAGGTGGGATCTATTCACCTTAAAATGAAACCGGACATTGGCCATGAGAATTTAGGGTAGAAAATGCACCTTAATCCCTGGCTTTATTCCAGAGTGACCATCATAGGAAATAAAGCTCCAAATTTGAACCACATGTTTGCACAAATCCCTTTTTCCTCTCCCCCCAACCCTGCCCCCAAACTGTTTGGTGTCTCTCCTTCAAGGTACCTTTCTCAACAGTCTCTCGTGCTTGGAGCATGTTTGTCCCCAGTGTCCAGTCCCCGGGGATGACTCATTATCCACAACCACTTGCAGAAACCTCATTTAATCATAATCATCGTCATTGGGAATTACAGCTTGTTTTCTTCATCTTCAAAGCACTTTGCAGGCTACGTTAACAAATATGTGTCCAGGAAATTATTGGCCAAGCCTCAGAGCATTTACAATGGATTTTACATAAAAGCTTTCAGCTTCATATGGAAACAGGCAAGGGGAAATTTTTGTGTTTGTAAAAGGGTCTCACGGCACTACAATATTTTCCCTCTCGCCTGCTAGGAGCAAATGAGTGTTTTTAATAAAGCTGGTGAATAGTAGCTGAAAGAAAAAAAAAAAAGGGGGAGAAAAAGGAGGGATGGAGAAAGACTTTTCACAAATGCCACAGTCTTGGCTGGACTCAGGCGTGTTCCTGTCGGTTATTATTACTCAGAAACTTCCCGGAAAGGCCGGGTGGTTTTGGTCCTGCAGAGGTTTTCGTGCCACCAGCATCCCTCTGTTGCAAGGAGAAAAGATGTGGGTTTGGAACAGATGGGGAGGATTTCAGCTCGGGAAGCTTTCCTTTGAGGGGGAATGGAGGTTATTCCCAGCACAGCTGTAGGGTGGGGTCTAGGTTTAAATTATTTTTGACTGCGAGCTGCCTTCTAGAGATGTTCACCTCACCTACCTTCTAGAGATGTCCTCCCAGCCCTGCTTTTCTTCTGGAAGATCTTGCCCACCCCAACCATCCTTGTAGAATGTTGCACGTCCCCCTTCTAGAAAGTCCCAACAGCCCCAACTGTCCTTCTAGAAACTTCCACTGCATCACTCAAGCAAAGGTGGCCACCCACAGCCACCAGCCCAGCATGCTTGGTGGCCATGAGGCCATGCCAACCCTGGGTCTTCATGGTCCCGAGGACTAAAGCTGCTGCTGCTCCATCATGGTAGGTCCAGGTGATGAGAGTGCAGGAGAGGTTCCAGCTCTTGCTGCTCCAGGGAGGGGACACTCCAGTCCCGAGGGGAGGAAAGGGTGACCCGTGTCCAACCAAGGTGGTGTCCTAGCCTCAGGTGGCAGCTGTCGGCTTTATTGCTGGTAATAGGGGAGAGGAGATTCTGGCCGAGGATAGCAAAGAAGTCCCAAAATCCAGCATCAAATGCTGATCCAAACACAGCAGAATTTTCTACTTTCATGCCTATTTTCTCTATTTTCCTCTGTACTGAAATGTGAATAGGGCCCAATTCGGCCATGGAAGGGCCTGAAAAACTCTGGCATATCAGAAATCTCATTTTAAAAAATAGATATTTTTCAGGAATTGCTTTCACAAGGTGTATTTACATAGCTCCTGGTGTAAGAAATCTCTGATCCAAGAACAAGATCTACAGGCACTTTCCCAGCATCATAGAAATGGGCACGACACACAAGCAGCTTTGGCCCTGTTGATGCCAGACCCAGCTGCAGTGTCTTCCCTCTGGTCTTGATCCTGAGCTCCTTCATATAGCTGATATATAACCCATAAACTTGTTATAGCCCCCCTTACCTCAGTCTTGGAGGTTCCCTGTTTAAGGATGGCCAGTCCTTTCGGGAAACTGGCATCCCTCCTCTGGACAGTAGAGGTGGGCAGAGGCAAAAGTTAGCCCCAAAAGTGCTCAGAAACAGTGACCTTCCAGCTGTGACAATATGGAGACCTTCCACCACCCAGCCACATGTTGGTCACAGCTGGTATCAGCGAGATGTCCATGTCTAGGTGTCATTTTGCTCGCCTGAAGAGGGAATTAGGAGGATTGGTGAGCTCATACCTGCAGGTCAAGCCTGAAAATGGAGACTCAGTGCGACTGGTTTGGGGTAAAATGCCTCTCCCCACACCTCAGCGTGGTCAACAGGAGAAGGGAAGAGTTTTGTCCTCACCGTGCTTGTGGCCATGCAACATCACCAGCAGCAATACGTGCAGCTGGGCTCAGCTCAGCCTCGTGCAGCACATGGGGCACAGCCCTGGGCTTTAGAATCATAGAATCATAGAATCGCCTAGGTTGGAAGGGACCTTTCAGATCATCAAGTCCAACCATCAACCTAACTCTGACAAAAACCATCACTAAACCATATCTCTAAGCACTATGTCTACCCGTCTTTTAAATACCTCCAGGGATGGTGCTTCAACCACTTCCCTGGGCAGCCTGTTCCAATGCTTGATAACCCTTTCAGTGTAAAAATTTTTCCTAATATCCAGTCTAAACCCCGCCTTGCCCCTGGGTGGCCCGCGGCTTTCTAAGAAGTCACTCTCCCACCATTGAAAAGCCACCATGGGGAGGCAAAAAAGTGTTTCCATGGCTCAAAGCCTGCCTGGGGAGGGGGGGAGGAGGAGGAATAAATCCCTTGAAAAAAAAAAGAAAAAGGAGCTCCGAAACGGGGAGGGGGAGAATATTTCTTTGAAGATAAATCCTACTTTGTGCAGTTCAGCATGCCCTGGCTTGGGTCCCTCTCTGCTCCTGTGAATGCCTGAGTGGCTCTTTGTGCCCTGCTGTTAAGGGGAGACAAGGAGATTGGGACGCGGCATGGGGGACCCTCTCCGGCCCCACAGCCCGACCGAGGGCAGCACACCGCCGCGAGCATCATCTCCGAGGGAAGACTTTGTCCGTCAGCCAAGAGGAGGAAAGAAAAGAGGTTTGCAGATCACATACCTCTGCCGGGCAGCTCTGCAGAGCGCTATTCAGCCCAGACAAAGGATGGGGGCCCTGAACAGCCACCGCGCTGAAGCCCCCAGCGCTGGCCCTCCCCCAAGCTGCGGGTGTTAAAGTTCAGACCTTGGAGCAAAACAGCCCTGCAAGAAGGGGAGGAAAAGGGAGGAAAGGATGCTTTCCGTGCCACTCGCCAGAGGCTTCTCTGTTTAGTTATCTACAGCATACAAATGCATCAGGGCTGGCCCATTTTTGCACCATAAGAATGTAGTTCTGCTGTTCCCAGAGAAAAATCCTTTCTAGCTAATTAAAACTGCCATGTTTCTGCCTAAGCCATCTCAGAAAACTTTTGAACACACTTCAGAGCAAAAGGATAGTCTGACACACAAGATCCATGCTCAAATCCCCTGATCTACCACCAACCTATGGGTGCAGTGGAGCCGTCACCCAGAGCCTCAGTTTCCCAACTTAGGGTTGTGCCAACAGCGCAACAAGAGCAGTAGATGAGGACTGTAGAGCTCATTTGTTAAGGGGAGATGAGGAGATTGGGACGCATCGTGGGGGACCCTCTCCAGCCCCACAGCCCAACTGAGGGCAACACACCACCACGAGCATCGTCTCCGAGGGAAGACTTCATCCGTCACCCAGAGCCTCAGTTTCCCAAGTTAGGGTTGCACCAACAGTGCAACAAAAGCAGCAGATGAGGACTGTAGAGCTCATTTGATTTTTACTCATCTGCTGGTGTGAGCCGTGAAGTCTGCTCAGCAAGGCAGAAAGATCAGTGAGTTTCACTGTGTGGACATCACCCCATGTAGACAACCCATGGGTAGAATCCCCAGGCCCCAGGACACCCAGCGCAGTCAGCTCTGCTGGATCAGTGCCCAGCAGCACTCATCCCAGCAGCCTGGAGGAAGGGAACAATTTATTTAGTTGCAGAGCTTGGGGTGGGTGTTTACATTCCTCCCTTGGTCTTCCTGGAAGAGCAGTTGGACTCATCTCCTCTGTGTTTGAGTGGTCACCCTGAGCTCCTGGTACAACCAGTGAAGTGAGACGGCACAACTCAACTCCTCCAAGAGCAGATGTCTAAATAGGCCAGATGAACTGTCCCACACATGTCCAGAGTTCCAAGGCACAAACCCAGCTCAAGACAAAACTCAAACCACTTAGCCCAGCTCAGCCCTGTGACCCTTTCAGCTCCAAGGAATTTCTCCATCCTGGGCTCCACAAGCTGCCTTGGTGTGGGCACCAAAGCCCATGCCCACGTGGAAGACACCCCCATAGTAAAGCTCAGACCAGGCAGATATCAGCTAATGGGATGAGGAAAGTGTTTCCCAGGATCAGGGAGAGCCAGGTGCCACCAAAAACATGATGGACCTTGCCCTGCTCAGTTTTGCCCTGCTTGGTTCAGCTTCTCTGGTGCTGGGAGCCAGCCCTGGACATCTGTGCCCAGGTCAAGACACAAGGGCTCTGCAGTTACAGCTGGCAGCGACAAACATGCTCCGGCTCAGTGCCAAGAGCCATCAGGCGAGACTCTGACGTTCCTTACAGGCTCTCCTGACACCAACCTTGGTGGAATTTCCAGATGGCAATGTTTTCTCCCCTGTAGATTGTGTTTTACTTCCTTCCAACCCACCAAGCACCTCTTTCCAAAAAGTGGTTTCTGCCACATGCATCTCACCCCCCTTCTCCACCGGGACAGAGGTGGACTGGGTCACTTGTCATCCAGCCAGCAGCATGGAGAGCCCAAGGACACCTCAATGCCAGTGGGTTGTCTCCCCCTTGGCTGTGGGTCTATCCCTGCTGCTGTACAAAGGGCAGACACAGACGGCCATGCAGGGTTACATGAAGCAGTCATGGGGACCACAGATGGTCCCATGGGTAAGACCACATGGAAGACATCAACGGGCTTATTGAGGGCAGCAGTTTCCAACTCTATAGTGCCTCATTCTCACAGAAGGGACATAAAATCATCACCAAAAATCATCCCTCTGCATTCACCAGGAATTGCAGAGGAATACAGGATAGGATCAGCTTGGTAACGGGTTGCCAACTGGCAGCAGGGAGGGAAGGAAGAGGTTGCAATGATAAAGGACTAAGATGGGGGCCGGATAGTCTGGAGGACGGAGAAGGTAAAAGGGTTGGCATCATTCACCTGCATTTCTTTCAAGAATTGGGTTTTGTGCAACCACAAATTCTTAAAAGCTTTGCAGGGAAAGAGAGCACTTCGGAGAGAGCCACCATGACCCCACAGCACCTTTCTAACCACTTTAAGGCATGAATCAACTAAAGCAATCACGGAGCAAAGGTTAATCAGTAGCAAGTACACCTTAAGAAATAAGTAGTCTTTTAAAAAGCAATTGCTCTTGCCAGTTTCCCCCCTTCCCCCTTCTCTAAAGTGTCTTTTTTTTCTCCAACTCTGGAGACCTTCCAAAATAAGTTCAGTGATTAAGAGCAACTGCCAAAAGGACCGAACTGAATCACGTGGTGGCAGCCGGGGCTGCAGGAGCAGAGGACCGGACCCGTTATTGTCACAGAGACTCAGTGCTGGACAAATATCTTGGGGACTGAAAAACTTCCTGAGGCTTCCAGCCTAATGAGAGCAGATGGAGGTTGGAGAAACAAGCAATTGCTCACAGCCGTGTTGGAGAACAGAGGAAATGAGGCGGGAGAGTAAGGAAGGGACTGACTCCAAAGCATTTCTACGCAAGCAATGAGGCTCCAGCCTGAGCATACAGGCATACGGTGATGCTCTGAGCTGCTCCCGTGCTGTGCCCTGCTTGCAGATATGTTCTTCCTTCTTCTTGCACCCAACAGTGGAGTTGACAGCGAAACTGCCCCCATGGGCAGCAGCCACAACCTCATTCACACATGTACACGCTCCCCCCACCCAACCCTGCCCTGTCTCCCTGCCTGCAGCTATTCTAGTGCACCACCATCACCGTCAACTTCTTGCCTGTCTCACCTTTCCATGCAAGCACTGATTAAAGAAAAGAGCTGGTGTCCTGTGATGGCTCCAAGAGCCTTCCCTTGACACCAGATCTGCAGAGGACAAGTCCCAGGACAGGGTTCCTCATCTCTTTCTTGCTACAACGTCAAGTGCACTCACATAGATTACAACTGCCCAACCACCAGAAAGGACCTGGGCCAGGAGGATGGAGAGTCCATCCTGACCCTAAGAGCAGGTCCTCACCATGCTGAACACTGCATCTTCCCTGCGGACACCCAAAGACTTGCAAGGCAAACAATGACAGAAGAATCAGACCAATATGAAACCAGGACAGGACCACGTTGAATGTGTTCAACCCTCTAAAGTATCACTGTTTCTTCTTCCCTCCTTTTTTCCTGGAGAGAACAAGAAAGAGTTGAAACGCAGCAGATGCCAATGTACTGCTGGTGGGGAGAGCCACAGGGAACATGAGATAATGCCACCCTCCGTTTATTGGTATCTTATCAAACGCAAACCCCTCAGCCACCCGAAAGCAGCCAGCCATGGCTCCTCCTCGAACGTTGCTGGGAGAGCAGTGTCCAGCACATGAAGAACAAGATGAGGACGAGATGCTGAAGAGATGAGCACCTGCAGGCAGGCTGCTCAGCTCTCTCACACAAGGTGTGCGGAGCTGGAGCAGAGGTTGCAGCATGGAGCCAAGCCCATGCTGCCCTCAGGGCTCAGCCTGCCATGGAGGCATGGTCCAGGCTGCATCACAGGATGTGTCTCCAACTTGCTCTACCCACGCCAGCTCCCTTTCCTTCCTTCCAGTAAGATCTGGAGCCTGAGGGATCTTCCCACATTCTTATCCTATCTGCTCTTCTAAAAAGTAGCCCAAGACCATCATTTATCTCACACCACAGAGATCTCTGGGGCAGTCCTACAAGCCAAACCATGGTTGTCACTCCAAGATGAGGTACAGACCTCTTTTTTTTCCTTTTTTCCCCAACATTGAACACTTTTAAGAGTCAGCTGGACAGTGTGCTGGGCCATCTTGTCTAGACCGTGCTTTGCCAAAAGAGGTTGGAGCAGATGATCCTTGAGGACCCTTCCAACCTGGTATTCTATGATTCTATGATTCCTTCAAACTGTCCCAAAGCCTGGAGTCAGATTTGGACCGAAGCATGCACAGCGTTGCAGTCTGCAGGGAGCAACCATCGCAGAGCTCCCTCCAGCATGAAGCTTGTCCCCCATGCAAAACCACCGAGCTGGGACTTTGCCACTGGGCAGGATCTTCTCCATGCTGCGAGAAGACAGGAGCACATGTGTCTCAGCTGATGGGTGGTGACTGCTGAAGTCATTTGCACACAACACTTAAGTGAGCGCTTCTGGGCTCTCACACAGCAAGGAAATTAAGTGCATATTGTCAAAGGGCCACAAACTTTAAAAGAAAATGCTTTGTCTTCTATTTTGTCTGATATTTTATCACACTAACCACAACCGTACGGTAACAACTTGCACAGAGGCACTTTGTAAGCTGCAGGTAGTCTCACAACAAGCTACCACCACCAAATTTAAAGAACTGCATTTTCATTACCAGAAATGACGCATGAAGCTCAAAAGACACCATTCGGTCACCTCCTCGGGCCAACGTCACGGCATAAGAAAGTCACAGGACCGGTCATGAAACCCAGCTTTGTATTCCTCTGCAACAATTTCCAATTGCCCTGGAAATCTTACACACCTTTTAAACATTTCAATAGGAAAGTTGGAAAGGAAGCGACAGCTTTGGCTCCCTTCACATTCAGAACATTTTTTTAATTAAAATCCAGCTGGTCCCATGGTACATTATGCTTTTTTTTTTTACTGTTGTTAAATACAGCTTAAAAGCTTTGGGCAGCTGTAGGAAATTATTTCCCTTCTCTCTTGCCCTCCACCTGGTGTCACGTGCCAGAGGATAAGTCCTGAGAGATGCTGTACTGTGAGATAGGGATTCCCAAAGAAAGCGTGGAAGTGAAGAGGAGGACACCACGGGCTAGACCTCCAGCTAATCAAAGTTTGCACTATCCAACCCAAAGTTTGGCCTGGTGCCGTTCCCCAGGTTCATGTCAGCTGGGCACCGGACCCTGAATTAAAATTCACTTTTTCCTAGAAGTGAAAATTCCCCCGTTTGTCTGCTAGCTATGGTTATGCCTATAAATAATGTGGCAGCAGACAACAGCAGCAGACTAAAGCCAGGGCCAAATTCTGCTTTTGGGATTTCCTGGTTTCAGCTGCTCTCCAAAGAGTTGCCCATCAAAACTCCCAGGGCGACATGCAGCGGCAGGGCAACCATTGGACCAGAAGGTTGCTTCCAGCCTTTCCAACCAGGTCCTGATTATTTACAGCTGTTCCCAGATGTTACCCTTTCACGGGTTATTTGTTCCCGAGTCGACCTCCCCGTTCACACGCTAGGCGAGCTCAGGGGAAGAAAGAGAGAGGCTCCTTTCTCCCTTTTACTATGGAAACAGCCCTTTATCCCAAGAATTGCAAATGCTCGGCCGCCGTTTCTCTCCCACTGCCGCACCAGCTCCAGTGACCCCACCAGCCACCCACCCCTCACGTCTCATCCCAGCTCCCGTCTCTCCCCTAGACAAGTCACAGCAGACCCCCAGAGCGAAGCCGGACTGCTGGGCACCTTCTCCTCCCCAACCAGCCATCAGAAACCCCCCGCCAGCTCACAAATCACCCCCTTCGCTCCCATTTTGTTACCAGTTCTCCCCATTCTCCGGCTCTTCGGGCTTTGTTTCTCACTGCAATCCAGGCAGGAGCCGGCTCAATTGCCCGCTGTCGCATCCCAACCAACACACTCCAAAGTCCAAAGAAAAAAAAGAAAAAGTCAAAGAAACCCCCCCCCCCGCCACGGTGCTAACTTTTAGAGCAGGCAGGAAAGAGCTGGCAGAGAAGGGTTTCAGCAGGCAGAAGCATCTTTAAGAGTTAGGAGACAGGAGGTAACTTACCTTGCCAGGATGCACATGGAGGGGTTATTTTTGCTTTCTGCCGCACTTGGGTTGCTGTGTCCTTTGCTTGTGACACTCTGGGACCCGAATGGTGGCACCGCTGTGTGACACCCAGTATTAGAGAGGCTGCTGGAGATGTCCCTCCCACGGTAGGAGGGGCCACACAGGGCTTAATAAATTCAGTTCCCAAGGCTGGAAAAATTAAAATCTCATCATGGGACGTGGGCAGCTGCTCACTGCATGGCGCTGGGAGACACTGGGGACTTGCGGGTGAACCTGGATTTGATTCATCCCTCGCCCACTCAGAACAGGAGAGGCTGGTATTCAAATCCTGCCTTGGCAGACTTCGGTGTCCAAAGGACGGGGTCCGAGGAAATATCTCGAAGGAGATTTGAGCAAGATGTGTTGTCACTGACCCTCAGAACTAAAACTCTGGAACCTCCTCCACGAAAATGTTTCCCACACCTGGAAGCCCCGGGCGGGAATCCACTGCACCCGATTTCTGAGCAACCCCAGATGCAAAACCTGCTTATTTTACTTATTTTTTGCAATGGTTTGGGCCTTTAATATCTAAATCCTATTAGAGACATAACTTCCTTTGGAGGGGGAGAGGGGGCAGGTCAGCACAACAAAAGCAGTTTGTGTGGCTGAATTTTGTAACCTCCAATGTGCCCTAGACTTTCAGAGAGGCATCTGCAAAGTTTCTCGGGCGAGGAAGCTGCACAACCTCCTGGAGGTCCTCCTTCTCCAAAAAAGCTCTTTGCTGCACAAGAATCTAAAGAAACATCCCCTCCAGCCCTGGAGGGCTCTCTGAAACACCACTGGTGCAGTCTTTTCATCCCTGTCATCTCTCCTATTGGGATTTTTCTTGTTGGCTGAAAAGACAGATCAGAGGGTCCCTCAAAAGCAAAAACGGCAAACTGCCCTTGCAAACAGGGAGGGGAAAAACAGGGCAGCAGCGATGCCCCTGCAGCTTTTGGGCAGCTCACATTACAAAGAGAAACTTAATTAGAAGATGAGCTACAGAGGTGACAGCCTGGTTCACTCTGAAACCTAATGACAAGCAGAAGGCATATAAAAGTTCCACTTTAAAAGCAGTACCTGCTAATCCTTACTTAGCACTAGGTCCTAAAATACCATCATCTCCCTTTGGAATTGACATATTAAAAAAATGAGGGAACCACAAGGAATGAAGGTAGAAGCAGCTGTTTTTATCACTGATCATCTTCCAGCTAATGCTCGGCTGGCTGGAGAAAAGAGGCATGGCACAGGATTGTGTGTAAGCCTCCAGAAATATTACTTGCTTTATGGTCTGATCCCTGGAGACCTGATAAATAGGGCAGGAAAGGGTGAGATTAAGAAGGCTGATGGCTCTGATGAGGTGTAGGGAGCAGCAACAGCAGCTTTTCAGCTTTTCCGGGTACCTTGAAGTTTTAATCTCCCAACTTGATCCACTGGAGTTTTCTCCTTATATATTTGTGTTGAGCCCAGCTTCATCATGCTAAGGTCCTAAAGGTCCATGCCCAGGGCAGGCATGGCATGGGGATGGCCCGGCAGCTTTGAGGAGTAGTGAAGCGCCCAGAGAGCCCGAAAGCTTTGCTCCACTTTTGAAGCCAGCAGCAAGGTCAGCGCTCCCCAAAATACCTTCTGAAGGGGCTTCACCCTCATCCTTCCCTGGCCTGCCTTTCTTCCAGCTGCTGCATCCTCATGGCATGGATGGACTCCAAGGGGGATGTGGGCGATAAAGCAACAGGGTTGTGCAGCATTGTCAGCGCAAAAAAGCTCCCTGCAGTGGAGGGAAGAGCCCTGAAAAATGAAAAAGGTAAGTTAAAACACAACCATAGCCCCACCTCCTAACAAGAGTAGAAAACCCCAAATATCCCTGTTCTCTCCTCTAAAATAACGCTGTGTTTTTGTTTTCTTCTGGGTACAGAGATGCAAAGCCTTCAGTGCCACCGTTTGCTCTGCAAACTCTGGCAAAGGACTCATCAGCCGGGCAGAGGCTGCTCTGACTTCAGTACCTTCATCTCAGAGTTCACCAGTTTATCTCAATCGCAAAATCCTCTCCTGGTGTCCCAGCTGGTGTCCTTGCCCTGCTGGCAGCAGGCAACAAAGGCAACCGAGGATCTGGTGGAGCCCTGACACGGGCCAGCCCGGCCTTGGAGTTTATGAGCCCATAAATAAAATGCCTGCGAGGGACTGGTGCCATAGAAACTCACCCCGAGGATATCAGCAGGACAGGTCAGCCTTGAACCCCGCGAGTTTAGCCTCTCTTTGTATCAGGAGAAGATAAAAACAAGGGGGAAATGGCACAAAGAGGGAACAGGGACGGTTCCCCTGCCGAGCTGCTGGCCACGATGCGGAGTATTTCATTGGGAAATACAAAATTTCATTCTTCCCCCCCTAGGTCCTACATCGTTTGGGTCTTTTGTCCTCTTGCAATGCCCTGCCTTGGCAGCATGAAGGGGATGGGGTGTCCCCCCCTGCCCCCAAGCACAATTGCAGAATGTGCTGCTGCAGAGCCTTGACAGCAGGTGACTCATGCAGGTAACGACATCCCCGTGAGATTAATTACAGAAATAGAACCATTTATGGCGTTGGCGTTTCCAGGAATGATAAGGGAGGTGGGGGTAAGGAGGAGGAGGTGACCCAAACTGATCCAAACCTCAGCCCTCGCCCTCCCATGGGACGGCATCATGCTGGCACAGACCCGTGAGCAGCATCTGCTTCTTGCAGGGAGCAGTATCCCACCAAAAAGCAGAAGCATCAGTCGGTGAAGGCACAGAGGATGGGCTGGGGAGGGGGGAGAAAAGGACCTTGGGTGGCTCCAAGGGACCTTGGGTGGCTCCAAAGCCCATCATAAGAAAGCAGAGATACCACCAGAACCGCAACGTGTGGCATGTCCAAGTATAAAGATGCTGACAGACAGCTTCACGCAGAGCCCCAGGGGTTGAGGCTGCGGAGGGGTCTCTCTCCCCATCTCCCAGCCTGAAACCTTGGACACACAGCTCTGAAACATCAAAAATCAGGGAGAGCATCAGCCCCCCTGAAGCGTCGGTGCAGGAAAACTCAGGGCAAAGCAGAGGCACTGTGCAAATGTGGAGCAGCAGCTTTTGTGCGGTGCTGACAAGCCTCCGCAGGGAAGCCAGAGCCTGACCCCGCTCCTGCAGCCCGGGATATCTCCTTCACCACGATTTCTCAGGCTGCTTGGATTGATCAGGCTTACTTTTAAGCCTGCTTGTTCCCAAGAAATGCTGCTGTCCTTTCCTGAGTGATGGCAGCGGCCGTGAATAATGGTGCAAAGCCCATCGAGACGTGCCAAAGACCCAGCGGTTTGTTCTGGAGTGTGTGACCCACCAGGTGCAAAACTTATCCCAAGTGTTAGAATTTAAACTCAAAAAAAAATCAACAAAAAATTACCAGACGGCTACTGCTGAGTCCTGGGGCTCAGAGACAGGCTCTGAGCATCATTTCCGAGTGAGCTGCATCCCTCGGGTGGGCAGCGAGGGGGGACCAGACGGATTCATCACGCAGCCCGACCATGGGGAACCAGCCCCCCCCCGAACAAACACAAGCCGCATTGTGTGGGTGGAGGGCAACCACAGAAGCTTCACATCGTCCTTCAAAGTGGCCGGCAGCAACAAACTCTCGGCCTCTCACATTCGTTGCTGCAGCAACTCCGCCGCCCGTTCTCCCACGGCGGGGCTGGCGCCGCAGACCGGCTGATACAGCATTGTGAAAAGAAGGGAAGAGGCGGTCCTCACCCTTCTTCTTCCATATTTTATGGTGGTCCTTTATGCAACGGCATCATTTTGTTCTATCCTGGCAGAAATCAGGGGGTTGCAACCCCCTCGGAGGATGAAAGTTGAGTTACCCCGAAGGGTCACAGGAGTCTCAGAGGGGAAAAGCAGATGCGAGGACTGGTGAGGAAAAAGAGGGTCCAATAAACCATCCCTTGGCCAAATGTTTCTGCGCCCAAGCAATGTAAGGTGGCAAAGGGTGCGAGAGGACTGTGCTGGATGTTAGCAGTGAAGCACATCGGGGTTTTGTTTCTTGATTGCCAGGGCAGCTGCTCTGTGCTGCCTCCTCCTGCCTCACGGTCCTCTTTGGTGGGTGAATCTCACAGAATCACAGAATGATAGGGGTTGGAAGGGTCCTCTAGAGACCATCTAGTCCAACCCCCCCAGAGGGACTTGGAGGACTGTGTTAGTCCCTTCCCTGATGGACGCCCTCCACCGCTGCTTCTCAGCTGCTTCTCAGCAGGGATGTCACAGCGAGGTCCCCTCTTTCCCAGGGTTGTAAACCACACAGGTCACCCTGCAGGGAACCATGCAGTGTGTGATGTTCTTGAGCCCCAGTGAGTTTTGTGGGGGCTCAGATTTGATGCTCCATTTTGGGTCAGCAAAGGTGTTTCCCACCACTCAGGCTCTGAAACCAGTACTGTGGTCCATCTCTCCCAGCCCAGGCCATGATGCTTTGTCACCATGGAAGCTCTTGGGTGGCATTTCTTGTCACCAGGATGAGCACAGAGACCTCACCAGCCACTTCTCACCCTTCACATGGGTGGGTGGCCCAGGTGAGCAGAGCCAGGCTGGTCAGAGGGAGCCACCATAGATGAGATGCCCCTTCCCTTAAAGCTCTTGCACCCGCCTGGTCATACTCAGCCCAGCCTCCCCAGTGCAAGGGAAAAACAGAGATGGATGGTACCCAGTGTGGGGACACCACCATGTCTCTCTGCTCCAGCATCATCACTGACCTTACGCTGGTCCTCCCTGGGCTGGGGCCTGCCTGCCGGCTTCATGGAAATGGGACAACTTACAGCGTCCTTGGGTTGAGACGTTCCCAAAGCCTGGCATGCACCAAGGTGCCTACAAAACACAAAGACCTTGGGTGAGAGATGGGATTAGAGCCTGGCGTGTTTGGGAAACGCGGGGCGTAGAAAATAGCAGTGGATGCTTCCCACTCGAGGTCCATCACAGAATCATAGAATTGTTTTGGTTGGGCCTTTAGGATCATCAAGTCCAACCATTAACCTAACACTGCCCAAACCACCACTAAACCATGTCCCTCAGCACCACGTCTGCCCAGCTTTTAAATACCTCCAGGGATGGTGACTCCACCACTTCCCTGGGCAGCCTGTTCCAATGCTTGATAACCCTTTTCTGTGAAGACATTTTTCCTAATATCCAATCTAAACCTCCCCTGGCGCAACTCGAGGCCATTTCCTCTTGTCCTATCACCTGTTACTTGGGAGAAGAGACCGACCCCCACCTCACTACACCCTCCTTTCAGGGAGTTGCAGAGAGCAAGAAGGTCTCCCATCAGCCTCCTTTTCTATGGGATAAACAACGCCATCTCCATCAGCTGCTCCTCACAAGACTTGTGCTTCAGACTCCTCACCCCTCATCAACACAGCCATGAGTTTAGGGAACAGGTTGCCCAGGGAAGTTGTGGCTGCCCCATGCCTGGAGATGTTCAAGGCCAGGCTGGATGGGGCTTTGAGCAACCTGGTCTAGTGCGAGGTGTCCCTGCTCATGGAAGGGTGGCTGGAACTAGATGATCTTTAAGGTCCCTTCCAACCCAAACCATTCTGTGATTCTGTGAAAAGGAGGAGTGGGACTGAGGGGAAAGTGTTTCACCCCCCAGATCACTGCCCTCTTGCACCAGCCCAGCTCCCAGGAGCAGCCTTTGAGCATTTCAGCTCTCCATCCGTGAGAAACCGGAGGGCTGGTACCTGCCCACTGTCCTTCAGGGCATGATCCAGGCACACTTGAGTCCTGGACACCATTACAGCTGCATACATGGCCAGCAGGACCCTGACCTTGACTGCCAGCAGAGCTGCTAGCCCCAAATTTATGCAGGCTAGTAGTTGTGGGGCACAAGGTGTGGGATGAGGGATGGGTCCTGGTTCACTTCACCCATGGCCGTGTTCAGAGGGGACAAGCCTCTACTCAGCAGCGCCTCGCAGCCTCTCCCAACCCTGCCAGCACAGGGGTGACACACGCCGTGTCCCTTCCTAGGCTTAACCAGTACCTGGCCCACCAGAAAGCCCCACCAGCTCCAGGGTGTCTGCAGACACCCATCCTGTTGATGTACACAGAGAATCATAGAATGGTTTAGGTTGGAAGGGACCTTAAAGATCGTCTAGTTCCAACTCCCTGCCATGGCCAGGGACACCTCCCACTAGATCAGGCTGCTCAAAGTCCCATCCAACCTGGCCTTGAACCCAGCACTGGGGAGCTGTGCTGTGATAGGAGCAGGGAGCCTGTCCTCGATTGCTCAGATGAAACTGTTGGCCTGTGAGTGATGCCTTTCCCTTGGGAGGCTGCCGCAACACATAAGTGTAATTAATAATTTAAAAACGAGAGAGGAGCAAAACTGGAGATGGAGTGATGGCAGGGCAACGGACATACCGGGGCACCAGATTCCGTGTCACAACCATCTCCTTATCCCTGCTGGTGCCTGCTAGCTGTCTTCAGTGTGCATCCGCCAAAAGAAACATAAAAAGCTTCTTTTTTATGTTGCTCATGGAAACTGAGCACCATAAAAGGAAACAACTCCCCAGTGCAGCTGCCAGGAGAGGGCATTACAGCCCCAGCAATGGGCAAGGACCTGCCAGGAAAGCCCAGCAAGGTCCCTGTGCACCTTTGTTCAAGTGACAGGTCCTCCTAAAAGATGAACTTGGGAACCGAAACTTGGACGTCTTCTGGGTGTTGCTAAAAATGAGGGATGCAGTAAAAGCATCATCTGCATGGGGTGCTGCAGTTTTCCCTGCAGCGTGTGTTAAGGAACGTCTCTTCTCCATTGTTCCAACCAGCCTATTGCTGCTCCTACCGCTAATTCCCCCGTTTCACTCCCAAATAAACTAATGTCCTGCAGTTACACACAGAATAACTGTTCCCACTAGGATTTAGCTGCCACTTCACTCTGTCTGGCTCAGACCTGAAGGTGTGTGCTCCCCAGACCTTCTCCCCATCTTTCTTCCCCTCTTCTCCCTTCCGTAGATCGGCTGGTGTAACACAAGGCATCACCCTTCCCTGCCAACCTCACCCCAGGGTCACACAGGAATTAAGAGGACAAGGCACTAAATTTAGGAATGAAGAAGTAAAACTTTAAGGACCTGGGGGTGGTGCCACAGAAATAGCAATAATTGCACCTGTAGCCTCAGGAGACCCCTCTGAGATCATCAAACGGGGGTTTCCCTCCTGTGCAGATGGAAGAAAATCAGGCGTTGGGAATAGAGAACTGAGGCTGGGATGTATTTCGCAGCCAGGACATCCTGACCAGGACCACTGCAGAAGTTCATCTCCTTTGCCACGTGTCCACCTTCCCACACACACCTGAGTTGGTCCTTCCTTTTCTCTGTGTAAAAGGTGCAACCACAAACCTGCTGCGCGCACGTGAACAGTTGATGAGAGCACTGCTGAACATCAAATACTGCTGGTTCGGACCCACGATGGACAGACACCAAGATTTGAAAGGGTGACCATGCCTGGCCCAACTTCATTAGGTGTTCCTAATTGGAGATGTGTTGAGACCATTTCATAGACAAGTTTGGTTAAAGGCTGAAATCTTCAGAATTATTTATCTGACTCTCAAAAAACAATTCAGCTGTTAAAAAAAGAAAAACAAAAGAAAAAAAAAACCCAAAACTCACTAATTATTTAAGTTCATTTAGGAATTCACCTTTGAGGAAAGCTCACCATGGCTCTGAAGAACCTTCAAATGAGTTCTACTTCACTGAAATCAACATCAACCATCTCTTAAAGCCTTGAAATCCTTCATTGTCCAATACCTCCCACCCACAGCAACCACCGAGCAATCCAACCACGTTCATCTCAAGGGAAGTGGCCTCCAAGACAGAAATCACCCCCCGAGAAATCATGGAAAATGGGAGCTAGTTAGAGACAGACTGTTCATCTTCCATGGGGCAGGAGGCAGAGCCACCAAACACCAACCCAGTAGCACTTTCGGGGGTATGTTACCAGGATTGTAAATTTGCCTGGAACTCTGCTTTGTGAAGCTTCAGAGGAAGAGGAGGTGGTGGCTGTTAGATTTCCTTTCTCTGTTGGGACACGGACATCCAACACGGGTTGCTACTACATCATGGCAAAGAGAATTGCCCACAGTCTGAGCCAGCTGGGCTGCAATGTTTCTCTTGCTCAAGCAACAGGGCCCCTCATCTTCACAAGAAACCCAAAGAAACTGGTCTTTCCTGAAAAGGAGCTGTTGGACAGCAGCGTTCAGCTAGAGCATCTGTTCTGGGCAGAGGAGATTTTATGAAGTAACACCAATTGCCTTACTCTCATTGGTTATGTTAAGTCCCCATGCATGGCATTCCCGTTTCTTCCAGCGCCCTCCCTAAAATCTGGCTGAGCAGCCAAGCTGACTCATGAGAGCTCGGCAGAGCTTCCCACTGCTGCTCATCCCCACGTTCCTCAGAGGCTGACCTCAGAAAGTCATCATGGAATCACAGAATGGTTTGGGTTGGAAGGGACCTTAAAGATCACCCAGTTCCACCCTCCTGCCCTGGGAAGGGACACCTCTCACCAGACCAGGTTGCTCAAAGCCCCGTCCAGCCTGGTCTTGAACACCTCCAGGGATGGGGCAGCCACAGCTTCTCTGGGCAGCCTGGGACAGTGTCTCACCACCCTCACAGAAAAGAATTTCTTCCTAAAGAAGAGTCCTCTCAGCACTGGGTTGGGTTTCTCAGACTTCAGAGTAAAACATCCGGGTCAGATGCTTTACAAGCAGGAGATGAACCACAGGAGGAGAGTTGTGGTGGCACACGTGTCCTCCCCAAATCACAATGTTTCTGCTCCCTGCTGCAATGAGGCACTTGAGCAAACAAGTACGTAGGATGATAAATTCCTGCTCTTGTCATCAGACTCATCCTACCGATCCCACAAGAAAGAGTAATGCTGGGGAAGGTGACTGTAGGTACCTATCCCAAACCCTCCCTTGATTTCCTTCTCCGTCCGAGGAGCCTCAGACACCAAGCTCCACCTGGGGAGAAAGCAAGCATCCAGGAGGCAGCAACTTCCCTCGCCAGCCGCTTCCTCCTCTTCCTCCTCAAGCCATGGTCTAGATCCTGCTTCCAGACTGACGTTTCTCAGAGCATTATCTATGTACAACCAAGTTAAAATAAGTGGTAAAAATCACACTTGCTGCAACAGCTTTTAGCTTGATCATGTAAGATCTCATTAATCTAAAATAGGTCAGAGAAACACAACTCCCCCTTTAAGCACCCCAACTCAGTTCTACTGTCACCGCAAGGGTCATGTAAACAGCAAGTGGAGGAGAACCAGGTAATTGATTCAGGTTTTATTTAAGATTTGAGTTTTGTTTTTTAAAATGGCTGAGCTGACCTCGCACATTTAACAAACCCAGCACTACAGGGGACTTACGCCGAGGCAGTACGAAGAGAAACATGTTATCTTGCTGATTTTAAAATGGCAACAGCCATTTCCAGGTGGGACACAACACAAAAAAACCTGCCTGTAGATGAAAGCTGCAGTCAGAAACCTGTAGGTGCACAGTGACAAAGTCGTCTTTACAAACACGAGGCAAAGCCTGGTGGCTGCTGACACGGTCCCAAAGCAGCGCTGGTCATGAAAAGCCACGGTACCGATGCTGCAAGGCGAGAGGGAACGAGCTGCTCATCACCCACAGAAGCCTGTGTTAAATTTGCTTCTGCTGTTTCACATACCCGTGAAATCTGGCCTCTCTCTTCAGCTCCTTGGCACATCAAGGCCATCTCCTCCGTTCTAGCTCCCACTTTGCCTTTTCAGCTGAGTTTTGTAATTTTTGCAAACCTCCTGGATTAGCTCCAGCTCCCTTAGCACAGGCTGTGACTCAAAGCCATCTTGCAGCTCCGGTCTCCACTTCCAGCCCCTCTCCCTTTCTGCTCTCCTCCTTCAGAGATGTTCCTGCCTTGAGACGCAGCCGGCTGCTGTGGCACTCCTTGAATTCCCTCAGCAATTGCGCAGTTGAGGTTTTAACCTTTGCTTCATCCTAACCCAACGCTCCTTGGACCAACTCCATCTTCTTCTGTAGCTCTTCCCACCATTTCTCCGCAGGTGTCCATTTGGGCAGCGAGTTTCTGCCCCGCTCCCATCCGTATCGCTGTTTCGTTATTGCTGGTTATTCCCTGTCAAAGTTGGCAGCCGCTTCTCTAAGATCCCATCTTTGACATTGTGAGCTGTCATTAGCAACAAATGATGAGATCCTAGAGCATTAATTATCCATACGCTTGATCCAGTTGGGCTTACGACCCCAAAACACATCTACAGGCTCTCTATCACTGTTGAAATAAGAAGCCATTAGAAAGTCTCGTTATTTCATGGTGGGAAGATGAATGGAGAATCAGACTTCACCTTCAGCAATTTTAACATTGAAGATGTCATACACTGTACAAATGGATTATGCAAGCTCTTAATTAGGAATGAGATTCAAACAAATATTATTCTTGGACTTTGGTCTGGACCAATTTTACTGTCAGCCAAGGATGGCAAGTTTTAAGGAAGCACGTACTTATCTCCAGGCCGTTGCAGTCTGCTCTTGCACAGTACTTTTGCTGCAAATGCGCCCTACTTACACCAACCCGTGGCATTTTGAGAGACAGATGGATTCGGATACTAACAGAGATCTCAGCTAAGAAGCGACAGCCTTTTACACGCCTCGCATTTCTGACCAGGCAACATTTTCAGCACTTTTTCAAAACTAGGCCCCTGAAAAGGGGCATCAAGTTGGAAACGAAACACTGCGGCAATCCTAGTTGCTTCACAAAATAGTGGGTTTTGTGTCGATGTGGTCTTTACCCCCCAAGCCTCTTCTCCAGCCCTAACCAGATCATTTAAGTCAAGTAAGTGTCTCCACGGAAACCTTCTTTCTCAAGGAGCCTCCTGGTTGGAGGAAACCGTGCACCCCTTTTGTTTCAAAGGGGAACGCAGTTTGGTAGGAGCATAAAGCCTGTCTAGAGAAGACCCTGTAACGACTCATCAGCCAGATTTATGTCCTTTAAAAACACATCCATTCAATTAAGACATTTCAGGGATGGCTAAAGGTGCGCTATCGCTACTATAACCAGACTAGCAAATTCTGCCGGGCCCTCAGTCCCTGCCCTGGCTCCATCCCCGCCCTGGCTGCATGCCCTCAGGAGCCCAACCTGCTGCCTTCAAGGTCTCTTGGTCCCAGTGAACTCCAAATCAACGGTTTGTTTAAAGAAAACCTAGAGCAAAAGTAATACAAATCAATGCCCATTCTTGAAATATAGGAAGCGTCTTGTCGAAGCTACTAATTGCTTCTTAAATAGGATGATCTTCTGTGTTTTGGAAAGGATGATGAGTTTTAGGCTCTCCCTCCACCAAGCCCTTTGTAAGCTTTAGCATGTTGTATCGTTTCTGGTATAGGATTGCTTGAGATCCCACAAGAACAAAGCCAATTTTCTGAAAGGATACTCAAACAATTGAATATTTTATGTTCTAATATAGAAGAGAGACTTTAATATTAATAGGCAAATAAATAATTAAGGGCTATGATTAAAAATGGTTTCAACTCAGGCGAACCAGTTCATAGAGCAAAAGTAAAAGAAAAAGCAAAGCCACCAACGAAGTTCTCTAGTTCGAGTCGCTTTCAAATCACTGCAGAGTTAAGATGTTCTGAGAAAAATAAGTCCCAGAGATTTATTTTTAAGTCAGAGTCACTATTTGAGAGCTCTCTTTAGACAAGAAAGTGCTGTAAATGGCTACACGAAAGATAACACAGGTGCTGATGCCGGGCAATGCACAGATGGAGAGTGGAGGAAAGGATGTATCTCAGAACAACCAAAAATAATCCCATTCTCCGAAACTTAAGGTAGTTACAAAATTTTTTAAGATTTTCTGAGAACATAAAAACACAACGTGCCTGTTAACTTGAAACTAGGTGCAGGCACACTGTAGCTGTCGTCCCCTTTTCCTACCCATCACAGTTGGGGGAAAAAAAAGCCTGGGACAAGATGAAACACATCTATGGTCACAGCCTTGCAGCTTCCCAGGGGAGAACGAAAGGCTTTTGGCAAATCCCCTCTCAAGCAGCCAACAGAAACCAGGCAGGAGCAACTCAAAGTGGAAGTCAGATGGATGCACATCACTACCGTAAGAAGGATAAACAGTCATTCATGTGGATTCCTTTCCATTATGCCACAGTGAATCCAGAAGGGCAACTTAAACACACACAAATAACCCTTTTTACCTTCTTTGGGGAAATTTAGCAGAAATCCTGCTGCAGAAAAGTAAGTTCCCATGCGTGCTTGCAGATAGGGTATCTCTGCATTAAGGTTCTCATCTCAATGGGATGCAGAGGAAGGAGTGGGGAAGGGAGTTAAAAAGACATTAAACACATTTGTGGGTTGGATTTAATCCTGTGCCATCAAAAAGTCAGTTGCCAAATCTGTAAGACCAGAGCCATACGAGATTTTAGATTGAGTGAGATCTAGTCCCTAATTCCTTTCTTCCCACATGTGCCATCTCGAGTCTTCCAGAGGAAATATAAAGTCCTTATCAAAGGGAATTATTGAAGGGTAGTGGCCTTCCATTTCGCAATCTCCACCTAAGCTCCAAGCAGAGGAGCTTATCAATAGATCATATCCCTCTCCAGGCTGGCAGCTTTACTGTTTTGCCCAAGGAATTCATCCTTAGATACAAGCTTTGCAAGGGGAAACTCTTAATATTACAGGGAAATGAAATATATATACAAAAAGGGAAAGAGGCTGCAGATTTTGGCAATGGACTTCAGACTTGAGCCTCGTGTCAAACAGTGACCACCCTGGACCACAAAGGATGGGCAGAAGCAAAAGACCTCACAAACTCTTCTCTACGCCCAGTAAAAGTAGTGTAAGAGCTGTTGCGTATTGTGGAGCAAACAGGAAAAAATACATTTGAATTAAACCCCAGGTGCTGGGAAGAAAGGGCTGAACCAGCAGCAGGTCTCAGCAAGAAGCAGGAATCAGTTTCTGTCCAACACAAGAGTTTTGATGGGAGATGAGCGATTACTCCAGAACAGGTTTAAACTCATCCCATAGATGACTAAAGCAGAACAGGGAAGGCAGCTCCACCAGTTACAATACAGATCTTTTATCAATTTTCTCTATGTATAAAGTTACTCCCTTGAGAGCCACTTGCTATGCCAAAGGACTACAGAAAAAGGGGCAAGAGACAAGGTTATATTACTTCACCCAACACTTTCAAGCTCCCAGTGACTATATGAACAATAATCTCATCCAACAGACTTGTCTGGTGACAGTGAATTCTCCAATCCTTCCTCAGCCCCAAGTTAAGAAACGCAGCAGTTCATTTTATTAAAAATCAGTATACAGCTGAACATAAGCCCAGTGTTTACAAACAATCCCTCTAGTAGTTCCAGGTTTCCTGTTGTTTTACAGAATATTAGCAACCAAAGGAATCAGTAGCATAAAGAAACCACTATAATTTCAAAAAAAAAAAAAAATTAATGTCCCCACATCTCCAGGAAAGCAGCATCCATGATCAGTTTGTTTTCCATTGGATTTGCTCTAAGAAACAAGAGTTTTCAACATCATTTTGCAGGCAAATCTTATCTTTATAACAGTAATTGCTCTGTTTGCTTTACCATACAGGGCAAGGGTCTCTAAGAAGCCTCACAGCGCTGATAAAATAACCCTAAAAGAGCTCTCTGTCAATTTTTCCTGCGATTTACCTTCTAGAACACCAGTAACGTTTGAGATTTGTTTAACTAGTTGAGTTGAAACTAAAGGGGGAGGGGTGGCCCCAATTCGCACAATTTGGCAAAAAGATCATCCATGAATTAAGTTCTCCAATGGCTGCAGGAAGCACACAGAGGTCTTCTCCATGCTCCCTCGAAGCATCCAGCAGTGCTGCAGGAGGTACGCGTATTCACACCCTCGTCCTCCTTTCAGTTGTTACAGCTGTTCACGTTGCTGCTGCCCTCGAGTCATCCAAAGCACAGAGTAGCCTCAGTGGTGTAATAGCAGCTTGCCAGAAGCATGAAAAGTCCAGCCAGCAAAAGATTTAATTTATTAAGATAAAGATGGTCTAAGGCTCCACATTATTTTTCAAAATAAACACAGTAAGAAATATGAAAACCAACTGGCTTTGCTATGTGTAGGTCAGGTTCAGACGTTCTCAGAAAGACCTTCTCAACCATACAAGAGACTCTTCCCCTCTTGCCCCCATCACGAGGATGGGAAGACAATTCACTATGTAAAATCAGTGTCCCTGTTGCGTGCCCTTCCACATTCAGTGAATAAAACCCCTGTCACCTTTCAGGGCAGACTGAAGTTTTAAGAACACGCCTGTGAAGAAGGAGCGGAAAGGGAGAGGGGCAGGTAATTCAGTCTCTGAAATGAACACCTAAAAGTCTTGACGTGACAACTGTGTTGTACTCCACCACTTTAATGGTTGTTCTTGGCTGCCTCTTTAGCTGCAATAATCAGAGGAGTGAGACTAGATAGAGGCTTTGCAATTTTCAGGAACTGGTGCTAGGAAGGAAAAAAAAAAAAAA
>VYZM01008042.1:32994-56776 GCA_013398915.1 Dromas ardeola
AAAAAAAAAAAAAAGGTTAAATTTTTCAGAACATGCCCCAGAAGTCCAGTGGCTACTCAAAATATTGGCACCTAGACCCATATGCAGTCTAACAACCTACTCTAATCTCTGAACAAAGGTGAAACCAAAAGGTCTGATACCACCACAAACTTTTGGGGCTTGCCTGAAGTGATGAACAGATTTGTACTCAACACATGTAAATTCTCCAATGTTTGTACACGTTCCAGTCTGAGCAAAAGTCAGCGAATTCTGCTGGGGAATTATAAATTCTGTGTGGAAGGACGGTGCAGTAAAAACAAGCTGTGCGGTTCAAACACAAAGCACAGGGCTTCCTGCAGGAATCACCTCTCATTTCTCTCTTCCCTGCTATCACAGGTCTAGTGAAAGCATTGCCTTGGCCTTCTACGGATATTAGAAATTTGCAAAGCAGCTGAAATTTAGGAGGGCAGAAACACAGAACCATTCAGTCAGTCTCCTGTACAAGGTGCTCTGTTAAGTAAAACAATATTGATTATTAAACAGCCCTCAGATGAGAGTGAAGGCATGTAGGGCAAGTTCACAAGCTGTTCTGAAAACAAAAAGCAACTATATCCCACAGGACTTCTGAGCATCAGAAGGGATCAATGATGCAAGGCAACATGCTTCAGAGATGGAAGAAAAAATAATAATAATCAGAGGCTAAAACGTAGTTAAAAACAAGCAGAAATGTTACAGTCAAAATATTCTCCTGCTCCAATGAACGGAACGTTACTGCTTTCTGATATTCTGGGGCTGGAAAGTCAAGGAGAAAAAGTGATCTTTCAGCTCCTGCCATTCTGCCAGTGATTAATGCTTCATTACAGTCTCAGAAGGCAGCAACGCATCCAAAACTGAATCCACTACACAAACTAGTGGAAAGAAAGGAAAAAAAAAATGGTAACTGTCTCACTGTTGAAGACTGAGTGCCCCTGATCACAGATTTATTTTACAAAGATCTGTGTTTTCCACCCCTATGGTAAATTTGACAGAAGGAACACAGGAACCACTCCTCTCATCTATGTTAGTAAAAAGCCTGGTAGCTTGGCCATCCCTTTTCACCAGGAGTTCAGACTAAGACACCAGGTTTTCAGTGAAATAACTGTTGACAGGGTGATGAGACATTGGAACAGGTTGCCCAGAGCAGTTGTGGATGCCCCATCATTGGAAGTGGTCAAGGCCAGGTTGGATGTGGTTTGAGCAGCCTGATCTATTGGGAGGTGTCCTTGCCCATGGCAGGGGGGTTGGACTAGAGGATCTTTAAAGGTCCCTTCCAACCTTAACTATTCTATGATTAAGATATCTCACAAGCTTTGTTCTATCACCTCTGTAAGGAGCATTACCTGGCAAAATCTTGTAACACCAAACTGCTCCAGTTAACGCAAGGCATGCATATTCCAAAGAGCTTTGTGACCCTTCCACCAGAAGGGAGACAATCAGAACATCCAATACCTAAAAGCCCTCCTGCTGTCCAAGTTGGAACAAGCACGGCCAGACCATGACAACCCATACAGATATCAGGGCCAGCTGTGTGAAGAATCCATGGGAATTAAGGGGCTCAGCATTTGGCAGGCCTGGGGCACAGAGATTATTTGAGGTTGGCTACAGAACACGCTGCACAGCTGCTGCTTTTAGTAAGTGCAGCATAAAAAGGGAGTAGTCTGTTAACACTTTATTACAGATTAAGGTTTTGGGGTTGTTTGGGGTTTTTTTCTGGCAGGTTACCTTAGCTGTGCTTGTGCCTTCATCTGATGCAGTATTTAAGACCCCAAGCAAGATCTCTCCATAAGCCTGGCCTCACTCGGCATTGCATGATTACATTAATTCAGCCCTGTTCCCCATCACCTACCTGTAGCAGCTCTTTCGCAGAACCTCTCTTTTCCACGTCCATTTCAAGACAGCGATTTAAGAAGTCTCGGAATAAGACTGAAAGCTTTTCCGGATTCTGCAGTTCTGGAGTCCCGTTAGTAGCAATGAGATAGAGGGCCTAAAGCAAAAACAAGCACCAAAGAAACAGGAGGTTATGAAGGTTAGATTCCATCTCTGGATTACAGAGACACCCATTTCTTCTCTCCCTCCCCCTAGTTCAATGGGGAGGAAAAAAGACCCACCTTATCAGGGTGACTGACCAATGCTTAAGTTCCAGCCAACAGAATAGCTGCCAGCCCTATTTTCATGTGGATGGGATCCAATCCTTTATTGTTTTACCCTCCTAATCTGGGTTTGGATCCTGCAGCCCTCTCAAGGGATTAGGAGGACAAAAACAACATTCCAGGCTGTGTTTACATAGGGAAGTCAACTGGCATAACCCTACCAGTGCTAGACTCCTGCAATAACTATATCCTCATGGGAAGGTACCCCTGAATAAATAGGAGATTTTGTTCTGTCGGTACTTTCCCTGAGTGCACAAGGCCTAAAAAGTCAATACGATAAAGATGCAGTTGGCTCCTTACGAAAGATGTCCAGGAGACCCTCAAGCAGCTTTTAACTTCCTGCAGAAACAAGTTCTGCTACTGCTTGGGGATGAAGCATTCACACACACCCCTCTGAGAATCAAGGAACTCAGAATTCATCCATTTCAGAACTTCATGCAAGGAACTTCCCGGATGGATTTTCAAAGGAAACGGAAATCTGTGAGAGACTTGTTAATATGCAAGCCCTTTGAGCACACCACTCAGCACATCCCATGGGAGCAGTGATAGCCTGGGAATTGGCAAAAAATGAGTTAAATGAGGCCAAAGTACTGTTACTTAATGACCCTCTTTTAACTCGACACCCAGTTTCTTTCCTTTCGCTCTTCTCTGCTGCTGCTCTTCTCTCCCAAAAATCGCTTCCAGTGCCAAGAGATGGAGACAAAAGTTAAACAGAATTTTTTTAGATCCCGTCATCCTGTGTGTCTGAAGGAGAAGCTGGCTTATATTAAGTGCAATTACATCCCTACCAACTGACAGCACCTCCCCTTTCATTAAGAAATAAACATCAGGAGGCTTAAGCTCTGTCTAAAGACTTAGTCAGCTTGTAGTTTTATTTGGAGCATGCAAGGAGGAACATTCCGCCAGTAGGATTCGTTTATAGAATTAGTAATGTGTCACATTTTTGTACTTAAGGAGAACTCTTCCCCACTCACAGGGCACAAGGATTCAAGAAGTCAGCTGCTTTGGTGCCATCAGGTACTCTTTCTGCCCCTATCAGCATCTCCAGAAAGTGGGACATTATGAGTGTGCGTGATTTAACTCATCACAGCTGACCAGAGGGTCTGCAACAGGAAGAACCCACACCTCTGCTGCCCAGAGCCAACTATGGGTTTTAACGAAAACTATCTCAACCTTCTCACTGCGACATCTACAGAGCTACGGGGCTGCAGGTGGTGAAACCACAGTGGAGGATCCACCTGCCTCCTTTAGAGCCTAGTTGCACCACCAGGCCCAGTGAAGACCTGAGGGCAAAAGATGCTCGCTTACTCTCAGAGGGTTCTCATTGAGGTAGGGAGGCTCTCCTTCGATCATCTCGATGGCCATTATCCCCAGTGACCAGATATCCACTTTGGGCCCATAGGCTTTCCGTGTCACCACTTCAGGTGCCATCCAGTACGGGGTCCCCACCATGGTACTGCGTTTACTCTGCTCAGGAGTGATCTGGGCACAGAAGCCGAAGTCAGCTGGAAAATTAAAGAGGGGGGGGAAAGAAAAAGAAATCAGCAAGTTTCTCCAAAAGCAATGCTTACTGATGCCAGAGCTGTAGTACAAGTTACCCTGCCGCAATGTCTGGTTGCAACTGTGAAAGGAGGGGTGGTTTTGTGGCTAATCTAGATGACGGTGTTGAGAAGTAAATTTCTAAATCTGCCTCACTGAGGCCATGAGGATTACAGAGCTGCTGACTCGTTGATGTGCACGATGGGGATCAGTAAATAATCGTATATGCATGTTGAGACACTTGACTGTGTCTGCAGCATTATGCAGCTGTAATACACGATGTAATATATAGTCTAAAGAATGTTCCTGGCTATGTGAAAAATAGAAATTAATGCACAGTCTGATCTAGATGCACAGCCCCAACCCACATACTTACTATATTGTCTGGTGATATTTCAGTCCCAGAGATATTACTTCCCCAGTAGATATATCATCCCTCAAACAGGATTTGCTTTACAGAGCAAACAGTGTTCAGAATAAGTCTAAAGTACTTAAATTTATACTGATTATTTTATTCGAATAGACAGAAAGACGGAGAGCCTTCACACAAAGATTGCTGGGCCCTGTGTCTTCTTTGTATTTGGCTTACCAAAAGGAAACAAATTCTGTTCTTGTGAGCCCAGCAGAATCAACGCAGCAAGATGTACTGCCCATCCTGACCCCCTGTGGCACCGCGGGTTTAATTTTAGGCAGAATGATGAAAGTTAAACTGATCCCTAGCTGAGTTTTCATCAAGGCTAACAACCAGGAAAGGTACATATGGTTCATAAACAGAGCAAATTTCCAGCAGAGCCAAAAAGCAGCTCAAGTCCGGAAGGTTACTGCATCATATCCACAGGGACTTCTTCTAACTTTAAAACTACTGCCCGATACCTGCACACGGTGCTCAAAGAAGTTATTCCATAAGAACAGAGCGCTTTGGCCCCGATCAGCTACTCATCGCCAACACTCCAGAGATCTGACTGTACCAAAGTACAGCTTTAGTCTAAAAAGCAATTATGTGGGGAAAAAAAAAAACACACAAAACCCCCACCTTCTTACTCAGCATATCTGCACTGTGTGAATTTTGAGTCATATCTGCTGTCACTGCCGACAAAAATAGATTTATTTATGCCTGTTGGGTGCTCGCCAACAGAACTGAGAGGAAGAGAAAGGGAGCACAATTTTGTTAAAGCCATAGGTGGAAGATAATTATTCGCTGGTTTCCAGACTTATCTCTGCATGGGCAATGACAAGCACAACAGCTACCTTAGCACCCGAGGGGCAGAACAGTCTCAAGGTCTTCATTACTGATGATAACACAAGGAGGAAATAACATTTAGAGTCCAGTCTGGGTCGGCGTTGTAAGATTAAATGTTTTCTAGTTACACAATCTTCAATTCTCCCTCCACTCCCTCTGCCCCCCAAGTACCTGCAGTATTTTCCAGACAGAAGAGATCACTCACAAATAAAGACTTCTGGCCCTACACTTTCAAATCCAGCTTTCTAGACTGGAGTAGCATTAAAATACTGTTATTTTAGTCCACAAAAACAGATGGCCCAAAGCTAAATGAACCCTCACTTCGAGTCTGGTATCAGTTCACGAGGATTCATGCTTGCCAATCTCCGTTAAAACCAATGCCACAAAAATATCTACAGGAGCATTTCTACAGCCTCTTCATTGCCACAGCATCAAGCCTCTCCAAAACCCATCTCCCCACCAGGCCTGGCCCATAGCAGATAACAGGCCTGGGTTGGTAACTCAAGTCATCACCAGTGCTGTTCCCCGCATACTTAGTTTGACAGAGCCATCCATTCCCAGCAGGATGTTGTCACTCTTGATGTCTCTGTGAATCACTTGGTTTGAATGGAGGAATTCCAGAGCTTGGAGACACTGAAAAAAAAAAAAAAAATAATTGAGATATTCTTACTGTGCACAAAATTATTCACCAGTCACAATTAGCCAACTAACGGACCCTAACAACATGCATTTTGAGTAGCAAGGGCTTAGTGTCCTGGAGTCTTTCACATATTCAGTATGTGCAGGGCTACAGAGACGTATCCCACTGGGATCAGCAGGTCCTAGGAGGACAAGTTAGCCCCAAAAGACCTGGAGAACAGGCATAACCAGGGGGATTCCAACCCCATTTTGCACTCCAGTGAGTGCAGTAGGGTGAATTATATTAGGCTTGCATTCGGATTGTATGCTGCAACCTCCCAGATGAAATCCATCCTCTCTGAAAGAGTGACTGTTGCGTTACAGAAGCTGGATACAGCTATTCCTGTGGAGCCAGTGACAGGTCTGGAAAGCCCGTGACCCGTTCCCAACCACAGCTCCCTCGGAGTGCGAGTGCTGCTTTACCTCTCGGCACACAGCTGCGATCTGTCCTTCGTCCATGCAGGTCTCTGTCACAACATCTGTTAGGGAGCCTCCTGCCAAGTACTCCATGACCACCCAGAGCTCTTCTCCTACAAGGTAACTGAAGAGCCAAAACCAGATTTTAAAATCAGGAATTACGAGCATGCCACTGTTTACATAGCCAGAACGCATTGGGTTTTAAAGCTGTCTTAGAAGTGCAGAGAAACCATGAGGCTTCAGCAGTGTATCTAACGGTACTGGCACACCAGGTTCTCGTGATACTTTCTGGGATCACAACCTGAATGAGCAGAGGGAAGGGTGAGTGCAGAAAGTGAAGGAGAGAGGTAATGGGAGAGAAGGCTACAAGTTTCCTGGCCTTAAAAGCAACGCTGAATTTTTCTGCCATGAAAAGGGCCCAGACTAAGATGGAGACCCAACCTTACAACTCCTGCTGCTGCCGGGAGAGAAAGGGAAGAGCTACTAGTCAAGGATGGGGTCCAATATCTGGGGTGCAGCCCAGACATTTGGCACAAAGCATTGCTTTTGAAGGCTCTTGCATCAGAAGAGGTGGCTGGGAGCTGCTTCATCACCACTGGCATCCTGCTGTCCAAAGCAACCACCTACTTTGCCTAGGCCCAGGGACAATCCTGGGTGACACGATGGATGGCTGCTCGCGAATAACCGAGAAAGAACACTTTTCTTTAAGCATCATGCATTTGAAAATCACCTCAATCCTTTTTTATGCTACCAAACTAGTTTGGGAGTCTGAAAAATTCAGAACCATTCATAAGGGCAAATGAGAACATCTTGCTGGATGCAACAGTGACTCTAAAGACTTAAAATAAGAAAGGAAAGCCCAAACGGGCAGGGCTAGTCCAAAAAGACCCATAGGAACTCCCATAGGGGGAGGAAACATCTGAGGTGGGGCGAATTTTCTCAGCCATTTGGGATATTCTCTCTGCCGGGAGGGTGTGTGCTCATGTCTACAAGCAGAAGACCTGAGATGAAGACTTCAGCACTAACTCATTTTTAAAAACACAAACAACAAACCCAAACCACCAACCACTTCTGCCTTTTTGGGTCCCTCTGGAAAAACATCAACACAGTCTTCCATGACAGATACATCAGGATGACACATTCCTAAAGGAAGGAATCATCAGCTTGAAAACCCACCTTCACAGCCTATCCTCCCATTTTTAAAGGGAGCAGACGGATGAGTCAAGAGAGAGGGCTGAGAATCTAATTAAAAGCTTCTGCGGGCATTAGAGTTCATCAAGCAGACGTTTGCTTTGCTCTGAAACACCGATCCTACTGAAGAGTGAGTAGCGAATGTGCTAAGAGCCAAAGGCAAAAAGGAGGACAGGTTCGAGAGAACAATGAGCTAGAAGGCAACAGTGAAGGAGAAAGAAGTTAAGCCTAACTTGGCATGGAAAGTTGATCCCTTGGAAGAGAAGGTTCCTTGGAAGGGGTTGGAAGGGACCATTCTGTGAAAGCAGACAGAGATGAGTGAGACATCACAGGTGTGGGCAGGAGGTACGCTATGACCCCAAAAGGACACACTGCCTACACCTGAGCTGACGAAAAAACTCCCCCAAAATAAGAACTGCAGTCTGAGCTGCCTGACCAAAGTGTTACAGTTATGGAGAGCTTTTAATATTGGAGACAAAGATGGTATCTGGGTTTGGTGATGCTGAAGACTATGTAGGGAGACAGAGCCTGGTGTTTCTTTCAGGTTACAGTGCCCAAGGACACATGGCTACGCTCCTGGAGCAGAGAGGTCTCCAACTCAACTACGGAAGAGAAGCTGATGCACTGGCAGTTTTTTCCCCAGCATCACAGATGCCAGCAAAAGCAGTATCACCTGCACAGCAGCTCCTTGGAGTGACAGAGGAGCAGCAGAATTGCTTTCAGGATTACTCCTGCCACCTCTGTGGGTTATCTACCTTCTATCAGACTCTGAAAGCCACGGCATCCACACCCTTCCTTCCTGCCCCTGTACCGTTGCTGCTTCTTCATCACTCCTGCCAAACCAGGCTCTCTCCAGATTTTATCAGCACCCTCTCCACAAATCAGTATCACCCTTGACAACACAACGCTTCCCTTCATTACCAGCAGCATCCTCTGCAGCCCAAATCGACTTGACGGTAAGGACGGGGGCAGAATGGTCTCCACCGCTCCTGTGTGACAATCTCAGGTTGCACATGCTGGGAGCAAGCTGGTATCTCTCTGCAGCCAAAAGGGATGGAGAGAGCCAAGAACCACACTGTGAACCAAAGCTGTGCCATGAGCAGCCAAAGGCATGTGCCAAGACCCAGGCACCTCAATAATTGATTGATCTGACATAACACACAGGGAGGTGGAATTAATGGTGGCTCCCCACCAGCTACCACCAAGCAAATGTCATTTCAGAAGACCGTTGTGCTATCTCTTTTTTCACTCTCTTGCTGCAGCAGAGGCCACTTCTAGTCACTGAGCTGCCTACTGTAGGCGTGCCTCAAAACCACTCTCTCAGCAGTTCTGGAGACACCACCAGGAAGTCCATGCACGTACGTGCTGCTCTCCATGTGACATCAGGCATAGCATGGTGTCACACATTGTCACCCACAGTCACCTTCCAAAACAAGGCTGCCAGTAAAAACAAGCTAATTAAAGTCTTTGAGGAAGAAAGAGGTGGTCTACAGCTTTCTCTTCATCCTTCTGCAAGAGCAGGTAATACCTGCTCCTGTAAGGTGTTCCTCAGCTTCCACTTAGATACCTTAGGAAGGTGTCCACCAAGCCCTTCCTATCACAAACACACAGCGGTCAGTCATAGTCCCTTTTGATTGATAAACTTTCTAAAATTTGGTTTTGCTCAGAAGAGCAAAATCATTCGTTACAGATTTCTGCACCAGTAACATGCCTCCAACATGCAAACATAAAGTCAGCCTGGAAAGAAATCAGTGTTTTCTTGTAGCATGACTCTCAGACATCTTCAGCTTTATTCATTGACCTTCCAGCCCTAGTTGAGTTTGGGGTTGGGGTGAGTGTAACAGTGGCTACCATTTAAAGTGAGGATTTGCGGGCTGTATTAGGTTAAGGAGAGTTCTCCAGAAAGAAAGAAACCAAAGGGCAGGAGTTGTTTTTTTGGCTAACACTGGGCATCTGATACCTGTGTTGACATGGCTGAGTTTACAAGCAGGGCTCTGAGGGCTTCTTTCATGCAGTAGAAAGAAACTGGCACCTCCAGAAGGTAACTCAGCACAAGTGGCTGCTTGTCTGCACGGGAAAACTAGTGTCACTGTCTTCAGAGCTGGATGCTTCTTATTTCAGCTCCTAAATACAGCTGAATCAGGCTATGTCACTATTTTAAGTGCAACAGCACATCTTCGTGCAACACTGGTCACTTACACTGCAGCAGAAAAGCCGTCTGAAGCATAAATGCGCAATTTGCACAGCGATGTTTGTTTTGGGGAGACAGTAAACCCATCAGACCTCTTAACCATGAGCAAGTAGGTCATGCAGGTAAGAGAGAATAAAGCACAGGAAACCCTTGCATTAGGGCAGGAGCTGAGGCAAAGAGAAGCAAGAGAGGTGATTTATACCGATGACTACCTTGCAGCTCCCATTAGGGACTCAGGAGGAGAGACACTGTCAAAAACAGAACCGCAAAAAAGAAACCAGGTCCCACAGCGGCACACGCATCCATCCTCATCCTTCCTTCTGTGACAGCAGCAGGCAGACGCCAGCAAGCGGCGTTCAAATATCAGCTTCATTCAGTGCTCAGGAAGCAAACAGCGACATTAAGGCCAGGCAGGAGGGACGCAGCTCCCCAGCAACGAGATCCTGCAGTTGCAAAGCTGAAGTGGCATAACAGGCACAAGAACCCCCATGTTCATCCTCGCTGCCGCTCTGTCCATTTGCGGCGCTCAAACAAAAGCTAATCCCTCCGAAAAAGATTAGTGAGAGAAAGCAGAGGACAAAAGCAGCAGCTTTTGTTGCTGGAAGCTTGAACAAGACAGCAGGACGTGCAGCTACCTTACAGCTGGGATGTACTGGTTAGACAAGGCAAGCGCATGTACTCAGCGATGCTCTCTGCAATGGGAAGAACGTGCCTCTCAAACGGTTTTGCCAAAACAAAGCCTCTAATCATCCAGGAGAAATAAACAGTTTCAGCCCAGATGCAATTCTTAACTCTTCTTTAGCACTTGTTTCATTTTACACAGGTAATATCCTTCTGCTCTTTTTAAGAAGAGGGCATCTGCCCAGCATCACTTCCCTGTGCCCGCACCCCTTCCACAAAGTTTGAGGAGCAAACTTTCTGTCCCTTCAACAAAGTAGCTCTTTACAGCCATGCACAGGACACAGCACCATATAAATTCAGCATCGCAACTGATGCCGCAGTATACAAGAAGTACTTTTTTCGGCTAAGACATTAAAAGCCTGTTAAAGAAATCTGTTAAAGAAACAGCTGATAAGACTTTAATATACATGCAGAGCAAACAAGTGTGCAAATAAGCTCTCAGATATCCAAAATAGATTCTAGGTCACATCCCTCCATTGCAGCTTCCAAAAGAAAATGAGCTGCCAAGATTAAAGCCTGCAGCTCACCCTCTCTGGGCACTCTTTACCCTACAGTAAGCCAAACCTGTAGTTCCCCAGGACGGCTGGATTCTGACACGAGCGCAGCAGACTGAAAATCCCGCTGCAGCTCGCCTGGAACTACCTGTATCTTCAACATAAGGTGAACGACACCAGACTTGACACAATGCACCAATGTTATGTTGATGATGAATTCAAGCCACCATGCAACGCTTTTGCCCGCTGGGCTTTCAGTACGCTCCAGATTTCAATGCTGACACTGTTTCCCGGAATTTAAATAGGGGAGATGTAAGAATTTCTCGCACTTTCAAAGGCAGCTCCCTACCCCAAAAGAAACACATTTACCAGTTGCTCTTTCTGCAGCAGCCAACCTCCAAACAGCCGATGATGGTGGCACTGCTTCCATCACCTTTACGCACAGCATTAACATCCTCTGGGGAAGAGCTCTCACTGCCATGTTTGTTTGCAGACTTGGACAAAAAAAGGGGCTTGAGCTACAGTGACCAGAATTTTCACAGCTACATGTTTATTTTACAAACAGTTCACACTCAGTGCAGCAGTCTCTGTGCTGTTTGCTTCTGCTCTGTTACTGTCATAGTCCGAGGGACATCAGCTCAAGAACAAGCAGAGCAAGTCTGTACACAGATAAGCTATTAGATGCAGGTCTTGCAGTAAGGAGAAATAGGGATTCAAGGATGAGCTGTCCCATATGGATGTAACATACCCAAGGCTAAGCTTTTTCTCCCTCATTCACACACAAAAGAAAGCAGCCTTGCTTGGTTATCCTGTCTTGCATCCTGGGCTGCATCAAAAGAAGCATGGCCCGCAGGTCGAGGGAGGTGATTCTGCCCCTCTACTCTGCTCTGGTGAGCCCCCACCTGGAGTGCTGCGTCCAGCTCTGGAGCCCTCAGCACAAGAAGGACATGGACCTGTTGGAGCGGGTCCAGCGGAGGGCCACGCAGATGATCCGAGGGCTGGAGCACCTCTGCTGTGAGGACAGGCTGAGAGAGTTGGGGTTGTTCAGACCGGAGAAGAGGAGGCTCCAGGGAGACCTTATAGCGGCCTTCCAGTACCTGAAGGGGGCCTACAGGAAGGATGGGGAGGGACTCGTGATCAGGGAGGGTAATGATAGGACATGGGGTAATGGCCTCAGAGGGAAAGAGGGGAGATTTAGATGGGATATCACGAAGAAATTCTTTACTGTGAGGGTGGTGAGGCACTGGAACAGGTTGCCCAGGGAAGTTGTGGCTGCCCCATCCCTGGAGGTGCTCAAGGCCAGGCTGGATGGGGCTTTGAGCAGCCTGGTCTGGTGGGAGGTGTCCCTGCCCAGGGCAGGGGGGTTGGATGATCTTTAAGGTCCCTTCCAACCCAAGCCATTCTGTGATTCTGTGTGTTATGTGTCGCATGTCATTCACCTTCGTCACTGTTATGCTACTGTGCAGAAAACCTCAGTGGACATACACAGGGACAAGATTACCCTCGAACCCTGGAAGGAGTCTGCTCCTCCACAAGCAGAATGTCAGCATTGCCCAGTGGAAGAGAAAAGCAGCGGAAGAGGAAAGAAAATACAAATAACACAGTTCAAACTATTTCTATTTCTTCACTAGTAGCAGGAAGGAAATGGCTTGTTGTGTCAAATTTGGCAAAGCAGAGAGATGAAAAACAGAGTTCTGACAGCAAACTGCTACTGTCTTTGCTGCCAGCATCTCTAAAGACAGCTTAGATACCCTACTAATTCCAATTCAGACACCTGTTCCTCCTAGGATATAGAAAGAGACCACCAAGCCACCCACACCACAACATTGCCACACGCATTAAACAATGCAAGGTTGTCCTATACCTGCATTAAGCTGCGACGGGATCGCTTAAGACGATGACAAAGAAGTGTTTTCCCGAGTCCCTCTGTGAACTCTTCAAATCACGACATACCTGTCCAAGTAGTTGACAATGTTGGGGTTTTTGTTTTCCCTCATCACAAGGATTTCATTAATAATCAGTTCTTTTTTGGGCTGCTGCTGCAAATTCATCTGTTTGATCGCAACCTGCAGTGAAGAAAAGACCAAATAAAGCATTATTACAGGAGTCCCCTAGAAACTTGCCAGTACCAGTGTTGATTATTTTAGTCCCACATTCATGTGAAGCAGGAAAACACTTTCTCCATCGCGGGTTGCTCAGCCGTTTAGTAACTCTGTGAGTTCCTGCAGCCAAGTCCATTTCCACACACGCTGGAGGATACTTAATGCCAAAAAGGACAAGGGGAATTACTGTTTTCATACTGAACCTGTACGTCACAGTTGGACAGCTGTCTCCATCTACAACTTCTTGGTAACAAAGACGAGATCCCCTCACTCTAGTATGGACTGATATGTCAAAAACTTTTTATTTCCTAAAGGATTCTTATTCATTTTATTTTAGATTGGGTGTATCTGGAAAATTTTGGTGTGCTTTTTCCAGCTCTTGTGCAAATCTGCACTTCTAGAAATCCACAGAAGGGCGGCCATGCATGGAGGGTGTAAATAATGTAGCCTAAGCTCAGTACTTCAAGGTGGTAATTTTATTTCCTTCCGTCACAGCAAAACCTGAGGGAAAGAAGCACCAGCGTTTAGATAAAAGGCTGAAAATAAGTGAATCGGATTCAGCTTTATCCCCAGTTATAACTGAAGGGCAAGAAGGATGGGATTTGTCAGTTGTAGCCCTTTGGCTTTGTAGCTTTCTGCCTGCTCCAGGACACCTACTCTGCAGGTATATACGCAGAAAGCCGGAGGGTACAACATGTTTTCAATACTTGTGTTCAACTCTCCACACTACCAGTACTTCGTGAGAGCACCTGGCCCTCAGACAAGCCGTCAAGTCAATAAGACCACTCAGCACAGCAGGAGGAAGAAACACTTCCACAGACGTTAGAACCCAACTGTATTTGGGACAATATTTAGGCAAAGGGAATGAAACGTAATTATGCCTTCACAAAACTGCCACTTGTAGGGAAAGAGGCCTAGGCGGATGGAGGGAAGCCAGTAACTCCAGCTCACAAAAGCAAGGATTGAAAGGAAACAAGCCACGCAGTGCCAATACAGACGGATACAATTAGCATTTTGATACTATAGCAGGGGAGACTATAGAAAAATCCCAACACACGAGAAGGCAAGAACAGACAGACACCATGCTGGTTTTCCACAGTATTCACGAGGGCTGCCAAACAGTACTTAAAGACAAAAACAAAAACCCCATGCTGCTCTTTACGCAAGACCAGAGAGGAGAACGAATGATGAAGAGGGGGAAGGCATTTGAGGCAGATAAAGAAATCCCAGACCAATACTGAGGGAGCTTCAGAGAGGCTCCTGTACTTCCTCATTCCTTTTCAGAGGTAGACCCATGGTCCAAGTGCATACGGGGCATTTTCCTTATCTAAGACTGTCCCATGCATTAGGATACAAAATAAACAGCTCTAGTTATACTAAATAGCCATCATCAGTGAAAATCTTCAGTATTCTTAATCCTGGGAGCTGCCCGAGGCTCCTGTATACTGCAAAATCAAGGAGTTTCCTTCCAGTGCTCCCAAAACGTGCTGCCATTCACCGATCTCCCTGGACACAAAGGATTGGCAGCAGCGTGCTTCACAGGAACAGGTCAACAACATGTCAAGGTTACAGCGATCCCAAATCCAAATTTAAAAATCCAGGACCCGATCACACTAGCGTAGTGGGAATGATTTAAAATTCTGTTGTAATATAAGGGTTCGAATATTCACATGTGAGTCAATGCAGGGGTACAGAAAGCAAGCAGAAAACCATCAGAGGAGTTCCTCCTCCTATAAAATTTCCCATTGCTTCAAAATAAATGCAGCGTCCCTTCCTCAGAAGCTGCAATTAAACTGTATTAATTCTTCAGGAACTGGAAAAGGGGATGAAGGGAGTTTCATCCAAAAGCAGAGTTACGAAATCTGCTGGTGGATAACCCTGACATTGTATAAATGCAAAGCAGACACGCATTGCTGCAGACTTCCATAAATATATCTGGAATAATGCGTACACTTTCCTCTTTAAAAATCCTCCACCTAGCAATAATGGTTTCCAAAGATGCTGCATATCTGTCACTACTAGTTTATTATGCATGCAATACGCAGGGCACTTTTCAATATTTGGGAGGAGGGGAAAAAGACAGACAGACATTCCTTGTCTTTCAATTCAAGGGCAGAACGCAAGCGGGCAAAGGGTGGGAGAGGAACTATTTCTACACAAGTCAACTAGAGGGGGAGCTGGGGCATACAAAGGAGTTTAAGTGGGGATAGGCAGAAATCTTGGGGATGAAGAGAGAAACTTCTACTGAGGAACTATCCAGTCCGAACATTTGCTTCTGGCCTTTGCGGTCACAGAAAGATTCTTTACAAATACAAAATGATTCAGGAATCAAAACATTGGACGTCATTTTTTCCAGCTGCCTGCTCAGACCACTTGACCATGCCTCATTAGTAAGGAAATAAATACCTCATTAAAAATAAGATGTCATGAACCCTTGAAAGATGGTCTTTATTTTGCAGCATCAACTTGAACTTTTAGCACACAATCCAAAAATCCACTGCTGTGGTGTTCTGGTAGCACTTACCTCCTGTCCTGTAGCTATATCTATTGCCGTGTAAACCGTACCTGAGGCTCTACACAAAAGAGAAAAAAGGAAAAAAAAACACTTATTAGTGCTTCGTAGCAAGGCTGAGAACTAAACACATGCCCCTTGCCACTTGTCTCTTTGAAGTGCTCTCAGTCCCATTCCTTTTCATGCAGTAATTCCAGTGGTAAATATAATCTGAAATATTTCTGAGCCAAGACTGCTATTGGAGCAGAAGCCGAAGAGTTGATGGGGAACAAAGCTCCTAATAAGGGACAGTATGGTCATCCAAACCCTTGCTGCTAAACCAGCAACTTAGCACAGCTTGTAGGACCAGGAGTTGATCCCATTTAAACTGGCATGACTGCACTGCCCTGGCTTGCAGACTGCCCAACACGATTACAGAGCAGACAAGATCAGCTAAAGTAAACAAATGTGGCATTTGTAGTGAGGGAAATGGGAGTGTGAGCCTCAGCACACAGAGCTGACAGCAAATCTCTCAGTGAATTGCACTGATTTGCCTCACTATAGCCTCCCCCCAACCCCTATTTTCCCCCTACCTTGCTAAGAGGGGCACAACAGCCGCATTAAGGAGAGTTAATACAGAAAACAAATCTGTAACTTGAAGATTGTCTTACAGTTCCTTCCCTGCTTGCAGCTGCATTTAACGACCTGATCATCTAATGACGTATTTTCTTACTTTAAAACCCATTCACTCAAGAAACCCAGTCCCTGTGACTCAAGACTTTGCCAGGAAAGGGAGGAGAGCAGGAAAGTGGGGAACCCATCAAAACAACCAAAACCCCCCAAAAAATACAAAAGAAAAAGAAAGGAAAATAACAACCAACTCCAAAGCATCACCAACAACTTTTCCAGCAAAGTAACTTAGCCTGGTTTCATTGCTTCCTTCTTAACATAAGGGAAGGTATAGGACAGAGAAGGAGCATATACTAACCCTTGTCCAATCTTCTCAAAACATGTGTACTTCTTCTTTGGATCGCCCACACTCACAATACTTCCTACAAAAACAAACAAACAAACAAGAGAATTTCGTAAGTACTTTTTTGTACAGCTATCAGGTACAACTGTACTTTAAGAGCAGCCCCACAATCACAGTGGGTTCTGCTGAGCTTTGTGAACCGCTCGTCAGAAATCCAGTGGCACACGAACACCAAGGAAGTCCTCAGTTACACACATACCAGCTGCGGCACTCCCCTCCCACAGGTATTTCCCTTCAGAAATGGTGGGGGACAGACATTAAGTATATTTAATCTTCACTGCCAGGCCCAGGATGGGAATAGATGGCCCTCACACGTGTAAATACAATTATTTGCTGGAAACCTGCAACTTAAAGTCACCCCCAGCTTAAACTGGATCATCTAGGATGCTCCTGCACTGTAATGTCCTGGGGTTGGAACTAGATGATCTTTAAGGTCCCTTCCAACCCGAACCATTCTATGATTCTATGATCTAGTTCCAACGTCCCTGCCCTGGGCAGGGACACCTTCCACTAGACCAGGTTGCTCAAAGCCCCATCCAACCTGGCCGTGAACACCTCCAGGGGTGGGGCATCTACATCATCTTAGAGCTAAGTCTGTTGCAAATCTAGCCAAAGATTTCCCTACACCACTACAACTTCTGGGGGAACGTACCGGCACAACCACAGCCATTACTGACCCAATGACTGGGTTGCAAGACTCAGGGGGGAAACTAGAGAGACCCTTCAGAGCCAAAGCTCTCCTGGCCTGGGCATCATTCAGCTGCTCTTCGAGGAAGCCAACAGACAAGTGCAGTTTTTAGCAGCGGTTACCGCACGACTGCAGCATTGCTCTGGTTTTGGAGAGCAACCCGAGGCAATCTCAGCTCATTCTCCCCTAACGTGGCTGTTCAGCCAGAAGAAGTGTTTTACTGCATTCCTCGGAGGCAAAAGCGCTTTGCCTGGTGTTCTGCAACACTCTGGGGCGGTGAGGGGCCGCTCAGGCTCAAGCTGGATTTCTTATCCACGAGGAACACAACGTTTTCTGTACGAGGGGAGGGAACTCTCAGCATAAGGACAGGCTGCAAAGATGCGCTGGAGTCCTACAACTTGCATGATGGGTTGCCAAGGGGTAAATTGGAGGAGCTGATAAAAGGAGCATCACTGAAACGCAACACGCCCTGCAAACATGAACTGATATTCATAACACCCCTATGGCAGGCAGGAATCGCACCCTTTTGAGGCTGAAGAAATCGGAGCCAACAATTCCTAGAGCTCAGCTGGGAGCAAGTCTCCTCTCTAACAGCGCCAGGGTGGTTAACAGGATCAAGGGATGCGGAGCTGCAGCTGAGATGGTGTTTGCAAGTCACTCAAGCTGCCAACATATGGTGCTGCTTTCACAGGGGTCCAGGGCTGAGCCTAAACAGATTTACATTGGCAAAGAAACCGTTCATGGTCATTAGGCCAAGAAATCCAGTAGCCAGCAGAATAAGAGCAGGCTATTTTCAGATGCCACTGGAAAGTGGACAAACCCACAGGGTCTAGGGCAGAGAGAGGTAACGGAAGGGAATATGGCCCATGTTTGGAGAGGAGTGTGGGAAGAGAAATGTGACGATACGAACTCCACTGTACAGTTACGGGAGCAGCGCTGCCTGCCCTGAGGACAGGCATTTCTGAACTAATGTTCGTAAACTTTCCCTCAAAGCCTAACACAGGCCAGAAGTTCAGACTGCAAGACAGGCCAATGTTCCCCCAAAGCAGTGACAGGCCAGTGCAAGAGGCAGCTGCCAATCTTGCCCTGTTTAACGCTCTCATCTGCAAAATGGGGCAGTGTTTCCTACCTCTCAAGAAATCAGGCGAGGATTCATTAATGCTTGTTCCAATGCTGCCTTAATGCTAAGCTGTGGCGATTTATCAGCTGCCTTTTAACCTTTGCACATCTTCAGGATGTGTAAATACCTATATGCTTTAAGATTTTAGTCATTTTATTCACGTCAAACCAAAAAACACGAAAGGGTTGCATATCTTTGCACAAGTACAACCCCACTGCCCTCAGTGGAAAAACATCCGTTTACAACAGGATTAAATTTCACTGTGTGTTTCTGACTAGCCCACATCTAGAAGCTGACACCTGACAGCGGCCACTGAACTTCACACACACACACACCCCCCGTATATTTATAACGAAACCCCTCAATGCTAAAGAATCAGTTCAGCACCGAACACCACTTGCTGGAGCACGCAGGGTGTCAGAAGGTGTATCTGCCACCCAAGACTCCTAGGGGTAGCACTTTCATTTCTCTTCATTACAGAAGTGAGTATATTTGTATTAGAATAGCACTTTTTTTTGTGCCACAGTCTCTGCTGGCTCTACCTAGTCACAAAAATGGCTTGGATCCTTAATAATAGAAAGGTCCTGCTAATTAAGTGAGCGAAGTTGCTGTTTTGAAACAACGGGAATGGGTCTTCCAATTGCAACCAGTTCCAGTTAACATGCCATCAATTCAATTCAGGCTTTATTCAGGGGAATGAGGCACCCAGATACCATTTTAATTTTTTTTTTTTTTAAGTTATACCCTCAGATTAAATTTTTCTCCATCTAGCTATTAGTCTTTGCTTCATAAAATACTGACCGTTAGGGGTATACCCTCAACCGAGGAGACCAGCCTAACCATAGGGGCGTAACGCAATTTACGTCAACTGACAAGCAAGGCATGTATGTAATTAATACAGGAATAGCAGTTCAAAGAATTAGAAATGCTCTACCCTAATAAAAATTGGCCCAGGCTGAAGAGAGCAATCAGTTGCACAGAAGAGCTGGTTCAGCTGTTGGATAGGCCACAGCATAACCCAAAAATACCAGGCAGCAGAGGAGCACTTTAGAAGACCCATGAACTGAAGGCAGGGACTGTTAAAGACACTAGGACACAAGAGAGAGACACGTTTCTCAGAAACAACTACTAATTTGGGTACCCACACAATGTCAGGGCAAGTCACTTGACGTCATGGTATTGGGGAAGGTGAATTTGGGGATGCATTAATTTTCTCTCCCTCTTTTAGACACAGTAGGACACTCTGCTCACTTTACATCTAACATTTCAATATCATCATCCCTGCTCCAGAGCTACAGACTACCAAGATGCGGAACAATCTCAGACAGGGCTACCAAGATGATTAGGGGGCTGGAACACCTCTCTTATGAAGAAAGACTGAGGGAATTGGGTCTGTTTAGTCTGGAAAAGAGACGGCTGAGGGGTGACCTAATTAATGGGTACAAATACTTCAAGGGTGGGTGTCAGGAGGAGGGGGCCAGGCTCTTTTCAATGGTGCCCGGCAATAGGACAAGAGGTAATGGGTACAAACTTGAGCATAGGAAGTTCCATCTCAACATGAGGAGGAACTTCTTTACTTTGAGGGTGGCAGAGCACTGGAACAAGCTGACGAGAGAGGAGGAGTAGGCTCCATCTCTGGAGACATTCAAAACCCGCCTGGACGCGTTCCTGTGTAACCTGCTCTGGGTGACCCTGCTCTGGCAGGGGGGTTGGACTAGATGATCTCCAGAGGTCCCTTCCAACCCTATGATTCTATGATTCTATGATTCATAGTTAAGTAGATGTTACTTATTCAGCACTTGTTTTGCAGAGCCTGAGCATCTGTAACTCCCCGGGGACTTCAATTGGCATCACAGGTGCCCAGCTTACATTTATGCTCCCTCCTTCCACCTGCCCCCCAGTTTTAGCACACAGTCACAATGCAATGTCTGCAGCAAGGGATCTCAAAACGGGAATGTCAAAACATTTCAGCGTATTAAGATTTTGAGAAATCAACACAGCAGGACCTGGAATTTAAATTTAAAAAAAACAAACAACCAAAGAAAAAACCCAAGACATACTTAATTTTTCCAAGATCTCTTCATCTGACATTTTTGGCTTTTTCTTTTGTTTCTCCATGTTCCTGACCAGCATGTCAGGCATCGTTGTGCTGTTTTCCGAGGGAGAAGAAATAGGAGAAGTTGCCACGTCTCTGGTAGGAGGAGGAAGGGGGTCTATCACAGAGCGGGTGTATATCTGATTTTGTTGAGAAAAACATACATATTAACACAAATAAGATGAAGACTTAAAGACTTCTATTCATTGTTATTGTTCTTGTTGTCAGGGATGCATTTCTATAGCTACTTTCTTAGCAAGCTAATGTCACTAGGCAAGGACTATCTTGTCCCCCCCACAACCAGCCAGGTGACAAATGAAGGTGCTCTGCCAGAAGGAATGGCTCCCACCTCCTCCCTCCTGTTCCCAAGAAGAGCTCAGCACCATGCCATGCATGTGACTGCAGTGGTGGGGGCTGAAGGAAGTATTTCTGCTCACAGATTTTGTGTGTTCAGGGCGCGGAGCTATCACAGGGGGTGGAGCTGCATCATCTTCATCATCTTCATCTTCAGACACCGAGGGCACTGCAGGGGCCTCAGAGACAGCCTTCACATTCTGCATGTGATACACAGACAGCAAAAATAAAAACCCAATCGCTTGTTACAATTAAGGTCCTAACAGAGACTGCATTGAAGCAAGTGCAGCCCAGAAAGTCAACCGCATCCTGGGCTGCATCAAAAGAAGTGTGGCCAGCACGGTGAGGGAGGGGATTCCACCCCTCTACTCCGCTCTGGTGAGACACCATCTGTAGCATTGTGTCCAGCTTTGGAGTCCTCAGCACAGGAAGGACATGGAGACGTTGGAGCGGGACCAGAGGAGGCCACAAAGGTGATCTGAGGGCTGGAGCCCCTCTGCTGTGAGGACAGGCTGAGAGAGTTGGGGGGGTTCAGCCTGGAGAAGAGAAGGCTCCGGGGAGACCTTAGAGCCCCTTCCAGTGTCTGAAGGGGCCCCAGGAAAGCTGGGGAGGGACTCTGGAGCAGGGAGGGGAGCCATACGATGAGAAGGAATGGTTTTAAACTGAAAGAGGGGAGATTTAGATGAGATATTAGGAAGAAATTCTTCCCTGTGAGGGTGGTGAGACACTGGAACACGTTGCCCAGAGAAGCTGTGGATGCGCCACCCCTGGAGGTGTTCAAGGCCAGGTTGGACGGGGCTTTGAACAACCTGGTCTAGTGGGAGGTGTCCCTGCCCATGGGAGAGATGATCTTTAAGGTCCCTTCCAACCTAAACCATCCTATGATTCTATGAAAAACAGTAATCAGAACAGGCTAGCAAGTTACAATATCTGACAAATTCGAACCCCAAATAACCTTATGGGAAATGGAAGGACAATCCGGTACTGCCCAACCCAACTGTTCAAACAGAACTCGTCACCTGCCTGTGTGACAGCAACCCTCTTCCCAAGGACTTTAGACCCACCTGAGCTCTCTCACTGCCTTCCCAACACCCACATGACAGACCCAGCAACTCTGGGGACAACGTCCGGGTTTGGACATGTCTGTCCCTATTTACATTGCCTCTCTTTTTTGCTGCTTGCTTCAAACCCCAACCACGCAGATTGGCAATTCCAATCTTTAAATGTTTTAATTTGCATCAAAATCTTAATGTTTTCTCTAAAAGTTGGGAGGTCAAATTAATATCAGCTTTGGTATTGTGACTGAGAACTAACTAATGAGAGCTTTTGGAAGTAGACTCTAGTAAAATCTTTTCAAATCCCTTTTAAAATTGCTTTCTAAAAGAAAATTTTATGAAAAATAGGAACGATGATTATTTTTTGAAGAAAAGTTTTACAAGTGGCTAAAAGAAAATTAACTGGAATTTTTTGTAATACTGTGATTAGAACTCAAAGCCACTTTTAACCTTTTAAATTTGAAACTGGATTTGAAGTTCATGGCATCCTTCACACTATAAACATTTCAAAATAAACTTAGCGAGCTCCTCAACCCACTAGACCAGTTCTACTTGTGCTCCTGCTTCCGGGTTGTTTATCATCAGTTCCCTAAGAGCAGCAGGGAAAAAAAGTGTTAAAAAAAAGCTCTCTCTGAAAGAGGGGGAAAACAATGTAGTATTCCACCGAATCCAAAATATCTGAAGTCACCAGCATCCTGACATATAATTGACGCAAAAGCTTAGCCTGTTAAAAGCATCAATAAAAAACACTTTGAATTTCCTGAATATCCCCAAAATTAAAGGCTACTCAGCGTCTTCCAGAAACATCAGGCTATCTCAGTAGACTGGTAACTACTGCTTTTTTCAGGATTTACTTTAAAATCCAACAGCTCAGATATTCTAAGCTCCTGAGGACTGACCTACAATTACATGTAGTAATAAACAATGGCAAAAACGTTCTCCTTTTTCTTTCGCAGAAGTCCTAAAGGGTCAGATCCGACTACACTGCCTCCAGAAGGGAGCAGAACAAGCCAACTCTAGATAATGGCATGCCAGTGAGAAAACAAGAGATGAGGGAAATGTAGGGTTTTAAGAATCATCTTAAATTGAACATTTGTTTCTTCTGTCTCACATGTACATAGAGAAACATATCGCATCTCCTAACAAAGCAAACAGGAGCGGTGCCTGCCCTGGTAAGGACAGAGTAAAGGTCAAGCAGAGAGGAGGAAATCCTTTTATTTCCTTTTCTGATGGAGATTAGTTTGGTTAATCAACACTAATCAAACAACATTAGTTTTGGTCAATCAAATCTTGTAGGTTAGTAATTAAGCTTTTTTATATCACAGATATTTACACAGACATATAAAACCTGAGAGCAGAGCGGTTACCAAATTCTAGGTACAGGAACAGACTGAGTTCTATGAAAACAGAACTATTTCAACTCATTAATTCAACAATTTCTATTCACTAATAAAAGCTGCTTCTGCCTACTTGATTCTCACCAGGTTGAAAAAGAAAGCGAAAGGAGCATGCCTGTTTTTATAAACATGTATTCACATGCAAATATATAGTTCAGATTTTAAAATACTAAGCAAACTAAAAGTTTACATGTAGTTAACTACTTCATGCAAGTTTTTAAATCCCCAGACTCGAGAGAGAATGTGAATATGAGGCTTACCAAGGTATTTGATGAATTGTAATCCTCTGTCGATTTATCTGAAAGAGACAGATAGTAATGCCGTTAGAAATGAGTTGCAAACGCAGCAGCAGTGCGGAGTGGAGAAAGGGACACGGTCCCTTTGGAAGGGGCAGGAAAAAAGTTTGCTCCCAAAACTAGGCATTACCTTCAGCTCCCCAGAACAAGCTGACACCCAGCAGATATGGGAATAGAGGATAAAAAATTATGCAGATAAACAAAGGAGCCCCAAATCCCTGCTGCAGGAGGGTGGAATTTCCCTGTGCAACACCTGAATGTATACTGTCCTCCATCCATATACACAGAATATTTTCAATGGGCTAAATCACCAGCAGAGGCACTGCAGCCAGCCCAAGACATGCAACATGTTCAGTCTCAGCCACCTAGACTTGCTGGAATAGCAACAGAAGATGCCATGAGTCAAATGGTGGGCTTCTTTCTTGACTATCCAGGCACCTATGGGGAACATTCGTGCTTTTACCCTTGCCTGGAGCTTTCCTAATTAATACTCGTTCTGGTGACATGATTCTATCCTCTTAAAAAAAAAAAAAAAAAAAAGGAAAAAAAAAT
>VYZM01008042.1:56792-68609 GCA_013398915.1 Dromas ardeola
AAAAGCAAAAAACAATAACAACAAAAAAACCCTAAAACACAAAGCAGGAGCCCTCATCACAGGAAAGACATGGGCCTTTTGGAGCCAGTCCAGAGGAGGCCACAAAAATGATCAGAGGGTTGGAGCCCCCCTGCTGTGAGGACAGGCTGAGAGAGTTGGGGGTGTTCAGCCTGGAGAAGAGAAGACTCCGGGGAGACCTTAGAGTGGGCTTTCAGTACCTAAAGGGGGCTACAGGAAAGATGGAGACAAACTTTTTAGCAGGGTCTGGTGTGATAGGATAAGAGATAATGTCTTTAAACTAACAAGGGTAGATTTAGACTAGATATAAGGAATAAATTTTTCACTCTGAGGGTGGTGAGATACTGGCCCAGGTTGCCCCGGGAGGCGGGAGATGCCCCATCCCTGGAAACATCCCAGGCCAGGTTGGATGGGGCTCTGAGCAACCTGATCTAGTTGAAGTTGTCCCTGCTCATGGCAGGGAGGTTCGACTAGACAGCCTTTAAAGGTCCCTTCCAAACCCAAACTATTCTATGATTAATATTTAGAAAGGGAAGGAGCTGAAAGGGAAAAAGGAGTGGCGGTTGCAGTTCTCCAGTGGAGGAATCCAGTCAGCAGTTATCAAGCACCTGGCAGCTGAGGCGTGTTCCTCAGCACGGCACACAGGAGCGGAGACCCTCACCCCAAGCATGCACGAAGCAACATCCACAACTACGATGGAAACTGAAACTAGTGCAAAATTTAGCTGCCTGTTTTCTCCAGGGATTTTCATCACTGGGAACCCAACACCAACGCTCTGGGCTCCGCCTTCCAGACGCTGGCTGTAAGCTTCAGAAAAACCACGTGATTTGGGATTTAGGCAGTCGACCGAGCTCCTCTTTTGCAGCTCTGCTGGGCATCAGGATTAACAGAAGAGCATTTTAAAAGAAGAGGGGTGCTTGAGCAGCCAGAGAATCTCATCCACATTTTCCTTCAAAAGACAGATCTACTTGTCGATTAAATGAAAGAAACCCCACATGTAATGACTAACGGAAAGTTGGACAAAGCACCTGTATGAGATGATCACCATGTACCTGTGAAACTCATGTACTTCTGGCTGTTGGAGATCTTCTTGGAGTTGTAAAACTCCAACACGTCCAGCACTGCCTGGGGGTTCTTCTTCTGCTCTGACTTGGTGATGTTGGAAGTCTGCAGTAAGCGCGCCCATTGCTCCGGCATTCCCTGTGGGGAGACGTACCTCGTTAGCTCACAGTCAGCCTAACGCGGGTCACAGCACACACACCCGCCACCACAGCTCTGCCACACAGTTTCTGGGGTTACTCAGTGCTGTGAGGGTAACTGGAAGAAAAGAAGAGAGAAAAGGAAAAGAGGCAGTGGATTGATACCAGCCGCTGTCTTGTGTTACGAGTCACACATTCCTTGCATGGACATGCAAATGCCACTCTGCTCATGGGGCCCGGGGTGAGCCCCACATCCTTTGAAGACCAAAACTCAAAAGACAGAAAGGAGCAGACGCAAATGCTGCAGTTCAGGAAGAGCCTCAAGCAAAAAAAAAAAAAAATCCCTTTATGCACAGGTATACACATATTTACATATATCCAAGACAGGCTACAGAAGTAACATACACTGTTTAGCATGCAGGGGAGGTTTAGACTGGATATTAGGAAAAATTTTTTACACTGCAAGGGTTATTAAGCATTGGAACAGGCTGCCCAGGGAAGTGGTTGAGGTACCATCCCTGGAGGTATTTAAAAGACGGGTAGACGTAGTGCTTAGAGATATGGTTTAGTGATGGGTTTTGTCAGAGTGAGGTTGACGGTTGGACTCGATGATCTGAAAGGTCCCTTCCAACCTGGGCAATTCTATGATTCTATGATCTAGTGCAACGAACATGCAACATTCACTTGGGTCTTCTTGTAGCACTAAAAGTTCCTTGATAATAGTGCCTATTTGGTGCCTATTGTAACCGGAGCTGGGAAAGCAGAGATGTTAACCTCACATATGAAGCTCTGAATTTCACTACAGGGACATCATTTCAGCCAGAAAATAAAGACATCTGGAGTACAACCTGACTTGTGCCTTTCACCACCAGCAAGAGTTACAGTTTGTACAGATGAAGTGGCAAGGAACTGGGATCCTCTATCAATTAAGTTACGCTCCCTGTTCAAAAGGCTGGCTGGATACGCCACTCAGGTAATGCCCACTGGTAGATCTAGGTTAACGTGGGCAAGTCTAGAGACTGACATGCAAAACACAACTGTACACACGATTCAGGTTAGGAGAGCAGAGTCCCTGAAAAAGAAGAATATTAAAGAGGTAAAAACATGAACACCTTCTGCTGCTATTAAATACTAATTCGTAATCAAATTAAGAAGAATAATATGATGAAATACAACTCTGTCTTCACAGTATTTTGCATGTCAATTAACAAAACACCATAAAAGCATCTGACATCTAGCCTTCGGGCAGCGCATACACATTCTGTCATAAATAGGTATGCACAGTTGTGCATCTCCTGAAGGGGAGCTCTCAGAGCGCCATGTGGCGGACGAAGACTACGCTGGAGACCTAATCCAGCTCTAGAAGAGGAGGGGAGGGGAAGGGAGGGCAGATATACCATGTTTTGCTGTCCACATCAGCCAGAAAACAGGAACGGAAAAGTTTGCCGGCAGCCTGGGCTGCTGGGATGAGCCAAGTTTGACAAACAGGCTCTCAGCAGGAATTAGTGGGTAACCTCTGCAGATGTATTTTAAAGGAGCTCAAACGAAATGATGGTAATAGCCTTTCCAGCATTACAATATAAAAGATTAATGGGTCCTGGCTCGTCCCACCAATAAGCCAAACCACATAGTTCTCTTTTCCTCCGGATTCACTTACCGTGAATTCTCCCGTGACTGCATCAAACCCCACATGAATTGTGTGTTCGAAGTCTGAAGGGAGGGAGATCTCTGGCCGCTCTTTCTCTTTCTTTTTATTGGCTGGAAGAGACAATAACAACAAAAAAACCCCCGTAAGTCCATCAAGAATTCAAATCTCCCCAATAGCTTCCAATTTACCTACCCAACCACACCCCTCCTTTTGCTAATTATGGAATTTCGATCCGAGGCAGACAAACAGCAAGTTTAAAAACTTTGTCACCTCACTTAAGAGCAGCCCCAGCGCAGGATCAGGGCAACAAAAGGACAACAAATATCAAAGTCTTGTAACCCAGGACAAGCTCAAGCCAAGGAAGCTGATATTTTGGGTATGTCAAGTATCAACCGGTAGGGCGAGACTCAATAGCACAAGAGCTATTTACCTGAAATATTCACTCAAACTTATACAGGTCAGAGTCAAAAGCACTACAGCAGCTGTTAAGTGGGAGCCATGCAGTTTTGAACACATTTTTTTATTTGTTGCTTTAAGGAACTTTAAAAAAAAAATACATTATGTGCTGTTAAATATACACTCGCCTCTCATATATTAGGACAGGGACAAAATTAACTACAAATACTGCTTATAAATGGCTTCCTGCATCCTACATTCTCAAAACAGAGTTTATGAAGGAAACCAAATATAACATATGTGCTTCTGCTACAAAATCTTACGTGAGCAAAACCATTTATATTCTTCTCTCGCAGAATGAACTGAATGTGGTTTTAATAACAAGCTTTGAAGACACAGAGCAAGAGGGCAGAATCTGGCAGGTGAGGAGCAGAAGTCATGAAGAAACAGGAAAGGAAATAAATCACAGCAGATGCACTCTGCAAATTTTCAAGTCAAGTCTTCAAACAAGATTATCATTCTGCCTCGGATTAAGTTCATCCATATTCATGGCATATTAAGGACTCCACCTTCCTTTTAATATTTGCTGTATTTAAGAAATTGAGATCAGTTTCAGGAAGAACCACGTTCTACTCGGCTTTGCTGCTGCTCACAGTTACGAAACAAACAGAGCCAGGAGAAGGTGACTAAACCACTTGTGTTTCCCAGCTGCTACCTTTTATATCTAAAGCCAAAGAAAATTTGTTTCGTGCCTGACATTCCCCAGTGCATTTTTGGCAATGTGAATGCCAAAGCCCAGGTATTTCAGAAACCTGTGGTGCTAATGCTCGATATTGCAATTATTTAAGACGCTGCTGGTGGTTAGTTGTGTAGAGATGGTCAGGGCTTGCCCCAAAGGACCAAATACCATTTCCTTCAGTGCCAGCTCTGGCACCGTTCTCTGCATTATTACAGAGTTATTGTTGCACAGATTAATTTTGGATCAAAAAAAAAAAAAAAAAAAATCAGATGCTCCATTTGGGACACGAAGCTGGAACAGATTGTTTTCAATCCCTCTTTCAAACAAAGGGGACAGGGGAAGCTGAATCGCAGAAGAGCGACAGAGTTGCCAAGGGGAAGGCGGAGAGAAAGCTGCAATGCCGGAGGACCCATCACAGAGGGGGGAGCTAGGAGGAGACAGAAGCAGCTGCTGGTTAGCAGATGGTGAGCATCTGCAGCACGGAGGCCTTGCCAAAGAAGGAACAAGCCGCTGCATCCAGCGGGTAGACAGAAGAAGCTGCGTGCGTTAGCAGTGGATGGAAAGCAAGAGGAAAAGAGAGGCAGAGAGAGCCATCAGAGGCACCATATTCTGTCCACAGGATCAGTCCGTTCCTCCAAGCCAGAGAGCAAGGCGTCAGCTCAGCCTCGGAGCCCATCTCTCAGGCGAGGAAGAAGAGGGCGCCTGTATTAGCACCACTACGCAGGAGTGCTGCACGTGTGATGCACACCCACAACATGGTCCAGGATGACTGCCACAGTAGATTTGAACGTACCCCCCAAAAAAGCCTGAAGGCATGAAGTTGCTATCCAGAAGTCAATACACTGAAGTGGTTTGGGTTTTTTTTATTTATTTCTACAGCCCGAGCTCCCTGCCGCACTCCCAAATCCCAACAAACTTCTCTGCAAGCAGCTGTTCCAGCTTCCATTCAACCAGCAAACCGAGCAGGCTGCTGACTTATCCAAAGCAGGAGATGATGGCCTAAACGAGCCTCAGCTATACAGAGCAGTAAAGACAGCTCTGGAAGGACTGATTAAACAACAGAATGGCCTCTGCCATATCAAAGCTCCAGCTCTCCATTCATGTTCGACACATAGGTAGAGAGTTTCAGTACAGCTACACTGCAATATAGAAATAGGAAGAGGTTTTTCTGCATTTATGGCTTATTTTGTTCTCCTACACCCGAGCAGTTAATATTCTCCCAATTATCTTAGTTTTCTGCAGCCATTTCCTACAGCATCTTAACCCTTTGCATTTTCCCTGACTCTCAACAACTCCTGGGAACAGCTACCGCAAACTCACGCTGAAAATCACTTTGCCTTAGTGATAACGTTACAGTGTCTGAAACCATAATTGCTCTGTACACTTTTTTTAAATCTGCCTGCCTGCCACACTCAGGGTTTTATAGCACCCAGATTGAATTCATCATCGTTTGAACGCACATGAAGTTGGCACATGAATTCACAGATTTTCCTCCAGCAGTCTCAGAGGACAATGAACTTCCAGAAGCTTTTGATCCAAAATCTGACAGATCTAAAAGCCTAAACATATTAAACCATTAATGACATAATTGCTTTTTGTAGCAGATATTTATGTCATAGCAGGAGGTAGAAGACAAAAAGAATTACAGATGGGCACTCCCAATCTTGCTAAACGCTTAATCCCCCTCTACAGAGATTGTATTATCCCTGCAATGGAGCCAAAAAGCCTTGAGGAATCTTAAATTAAAAAATAAAAGAGAAATCATATATCTGTTTAAGAAGGCCTACCTACCACCAAGTGCTTTATTCCCACAAACATCTTACCACCTTCTCATTCAAAACCTCGCACGTTTGACGCCGTTACAAGAGCCACCCATAAAGTTTCCTTATGATGCTCTGGCAACTTGAACTGCAACTAGGAAGCACAACGTCCCACTCTAAAATAAGCCCGTGAGCCCATCCTGAAGCATAATGAGATGGGAAAGGTCTTCTCCACTGGTAAGGTTGAGTGAAGCGCCCCCTCTATCACCATGCAAAGAGCTCCCGGGCGCTGCAAACTGTCACCTTGTGGGTAAAACTCTGCCTCTGCATGAAGCTGCAGCAAAGCTCAGAGGCGCTAAACGTCCCACACTCAAGCCAAATTCATACCCTCAACTAGAACACCGAGGAGCCCCAAGCCCAAGAAACTTCAGATGTCCACAACACCTGGTGAAAGCAACAAGTCACGCAAGCTCTGCACCCATATGATCCATCCAGTAGTAAGCCGACCTGTTTTTTAAATAGCAGTTTTGGGGTTTAGGCTGGGACAGAGGAAATCAGGACTGTAAATTACAGCCTATATTTTGCAGGCAGAGCATGACATCTCCAAAGCAGCCGGGCAAGGGGACACAGCTCAATGGAAGCGTGCAAATATGTATGGGGCCCGGGATTTAAGCCCCATGTGTCTTTTATGGCTCTCTTCATGCACAGGAGTAGCACAATGGAAAAGACCCTTTTGAAAGTGCCTTCAGCTAGAACTGCCCTTCTTGACCCAGTAAGCTGTAAAAGATGCCCTCAAGATGTCCCCCCCTTGTTGGCTTCCCCTTTGATCTGGCCCCACAAGCTCTCAATAAGTCTGTCACCTGCTCCACAGCAGGAGTCCACGTGTTTCAGCTGCACCTTTGCATAAAGTATCACCTCTTCACCGTCTTTCCCACCCATCCTTTGTAGAGTGCCTGCTCCAGTGCTGTTCCCTGCCCAGCATAAAGAGCTACCACGTCTCCGAAGGGATTGACGCCATCAACTTCAGCAGCTCTCAGGCTACAGCATAAAAGCGCACGTCCATATTTGCTAGCAAAATTAACCGCCGAGCATTTCAGATCTTTGCAGGCTCTTTGCAACCCCAGCAGAGGTTAAACACAAATTGTTGGCTTCCCTGGTTAAAGATCCAAAGGTCCACAGATTTGCCCCAAAATTACATTTCTCTAACTGAACAGAAACCAACTCCCCTTTTAGTCCAGCCAAACTAACAAACAACACCCAAGTTATTTCAGGCACAAACCACAGAGAGGTGTCTGAAGACCTGGGAATTTCATTTAAGCAACAGGAGACACTGGGAGATCAGTTGTCATCATGAGATCAGAAGGAGTTTTCATAAGATGAAAATCAACCCATCTGAAATGAAGGTGACAGTGTTAAAGGTATTTTTTGCTCAACAGGAATTGAAGGACAGAAGCGACCATTCTCGTTCGGGCAGGTGTATTGCAACAGAAGGCTCTGCTGGGCTTGGCTAAACAAAAATCTCTCCTGTCTTGAAGCATCTGCCACATTGGCCAATCTTCAGCAAACGCAGGCATCTCCAAACCAGCGGCAGCCTGTCTGTTGATTTTACCCAAACCGTTCACTTTTGCAGCTCTCTTTTAAAACCTACTTCAAACTGGCATTTCAGGTTGTATTTCTTTTACTCTCTTATAAATTTCAGGTGATTTCTTTGGTCCCCGCAACTGTTGAGCTTTGAGATTTAACAGCTCCACTCCCTTCTTTCTTTTCCCTTGTGTCTTCTTTAAGCGGACACAAAAATCCTGCAGCTCTTTAGGATTAACACTCATAATAGCAGGTTCTAACGAAGATCCAGCAAACTTTTAACATTGAGTTCATGGGTTTCTGCACTGCATAATCAAAAAATCCATGTTTGTAAAACAATACAAAGTTGCCAAAGGTACCAAATAATATTGAATGCTGCAGTATTTTGTGGAAAATGAACCTACATCTTATTTAAATTAGTGGAAGTATCACTCCAATTAGTCTTTTTGCTAACAAAAATTAAGGAGACAGCCTCCCTCCCAAAGCCCAGGAAGCTGAAGGTACCAAGGCTTGACTTTAGGTATCCAGTGTCCAGATACCACTGCAATGCAGACTCTACAAAAAGCTGATGTATTAGAAAGAACTCAAAAAAATAGGGCAGATATAAAAAGAAACCAGCATATATTAGGGGACAGAGGTTTTTTTTTCTTACATCACTTCAAAAGATTCATATGAGAGAGTTTTTTAAAATATCCTAATCTTAAAAATTAGAATTTCATGTACAGTTCACAGTTCCTATCTCCATTTCCATCTGTTACAGTCCCTGTAACAGGAGAAAATGCTTCCAGTTCACAAGAAATGTGCAAAGAATTTGCAGCAACGGATTATTCTTAACAGCAAGTAGACAATGACTGACCCGAACACTAGAACAGTGTGAGTGACCACGCAGTAACATATGACAGGCCTGGCAGGAGATGGCCTGTTAGTCATGCTCAATTCAAATTATTTGCTGTTTATAGCAACAAACAAGCAAAAGACCTCCGTCTGCTCCCCAAAACGATCAAGATAGTCACACAGGAAACAAACAAACAAACAAATTTTTTTAAAACCTAAACCATTAGTAAACACCAGGTGCTTAACTAAGGTCATTCAGAGCAACATTCAGACAGAAGGTTTAGAAGAAAAGACAAAATACTGTACTTTTATCTCCTGGTAAAATAGCTCGGTAAAATCGGTCCTTCCTTTTCTTTTCTTCCGGGTTGGGAGGCAAAGGTTTCGAGCCATGGTTTAAAGTCCCAGCATCTTTGCTGCCCGATCCAATCATAGTGCTGGTATTTCTCATTGGAGGAGCAGGCGGTTTGTCTTCTGTTTCAATTCCATTGTTAGACATCTTCAATTGGGGAGGCCGTTACTAGGAACAGGAAAAAAACAGAAGCAGCCTTATTTATTTATTTATTTATTTGTTGTAAACTAGAATCACACACAGTCAAATAAACCACACGCGGGTATTTTCAGACTAGCCCGTAACCTCGTATCAACACAGACCAAGCGTCAGCGTGACAAATTCTACTCAAGCTGCAAGCTTTTTCTGTTAACAAGACTCCGTTCAAGCGTTTGAGTTATTGATCATTAAGAAAAGCCTGTTTCAGGATACAGCCAATTCTCAAGCAAACCATGGAGCAGAAGTGTAGTACATATCAGGTAGCAAAGATACTCGAGAGGAGTCAAAAGTTGCTGAGCTTGAAAGACCTCTCAGTTCCATGCTACTTCCACTAAAAACTATGTCAAAATGTTTGTATCGGTCTCCAGCACATCAAAAGAAGCGTGGCCAGCAGGGCGAGGGAGGGGATTCTGCACCTCTACTCCACTCTGGTGAGACCCCATCTGGATTATTGTGTCCAGCTTTGGAGTCCTCAGCCCAAGAAGGACATGGACCTGTTGTAACGGGACGGGCAGAGGGCCACGAAGATGATCAGAGGATGTTCTCTCCTACGAGGACAGGCTGAGAGAGTTGGGGGGGTTCAGCCTGGAGAAGCGATGGCTCCGGGGAGACCTTGGAGCCCCTTCCAGTGCCTAAAGGGGCTCCAGGAAAGTTGGGGAGGGACTCTGGATCAGCGAGGGGAGCCACAGAATGAGGGGTGACAGTTTTAAACTGAAAGAGGGGAGATTTAGATGAGATATCAGGAAGAAATTTTTCACTGTGAGGGTGGTGAGACACTGTCCCAGGTTGCCCAGAGAAGCTGTGGCTGCCCCATCCCTGGAGGTGTTCAAGGCCAGGTTGGACGGGGCTTTGAGCAACCTGGTCTAGCGGGAGGTGTCCCTGCCCAGGGCAGGGGGTCGGAACTAGATGATCTTTAAGGTCCCTTCTAACCCAAACCATTCTATGAGTCTGTGATGCAGAAAGACTGAAGTTTGCACTCAAAGAGTTTTGATGCAGCCGCTAAGAAGAGGCAGAGGTGGCCGGGAAGCTGCAGAGCTGTGCCCACATCACCTCAGACACAGGGCCACAGTCCTCACTTGGTCCTAAGCCGGCCCTGGCCTTTCTCTGGTAGCAGCACACTTCAGGCACAGTTCAAACCGCCGGAAAGTTGACTGCATTTTGTTCTGTTGGAAGGGTCAAACAAAACTAGATCCCCAACACACACGTAAATCCCTAAATAAATAATCCCTGCTGTGCCGATTTAAAGACGGAAGCTTTGGAACAGGGTAATAGATTATTCTGCAACAACTAGCTTGTTCCACCCGAATGAGATCAGCATTACTCCAGACACAGCCTGGCTGCAGCAAGATCCTTCCGGAAACCGGAATTAGTCTGCATTATGTTCTCAAAAGAAAGTTGGGAGTTAACCGTAGAACAAAGACCAAAGCAGGCACAGTTTCTGTTTGGGTGGAAAAAGCAGTTCAACAAGTTTACGAATTTCACAAGCAGTAAGGGAAGATGTTTCGTTCAGGGAAAATTATTGGGTGGCAGAAAGTCAAAAGCAGTTTGCTCTTCGTAAGTGAGAAATCCAGTTTCAAAGCCAAGATCGCTGCTGGCTTCCAGGGAGCTGTTTTTCCATCGGCTGGACCCAGAGGAACCCACAATGGGTCACACTCCAAACAGATCCCACAACCACACGACGGTCCTACGACCACACACCACCACCCTGACGGTCTTCAAAGTCTTCTTTGGCCAAGCTACTGATGCTCAGCATTAACTGGAAAGACATGGACCCAGGGTAGGCTGCTCTCAGAGCCACAGGGAGTTAAGAAAGACAAATGCTGCCTGCAGAAGGCACTCAGCTGCAGCATGTTAGACACGGCCGAAAGCAGCGGTTCCCTAGCTGTCACTGGTCTCCAGCTCCACCTTCTCCTCCACTTACTTGGTTCCCAGTTTCTTCACACTTGCTTTTAAATGGGAGAGCGGACAGTACTGCGCAACGCAGAAGGCTTTGGACAAGCCTTCACACACAGGGAGCTTTTTAAGAGTTTTGACCCCAGCCCCGCTTCCTCCCAACACAATTGTGCGATGGAATTTTAAATGACAGACTAGTATGTGGGGGGTTGATTTTAACGGTGGCACAGTTTGGGAGGAGTAGGGAGAAATTAGGTGTGCATTTGTCTGGGCGTCTTCTGGCACGTGCCCTGTGCATCTCCCATCACTCATGCTTCAGCCTCGTGCCATTCTCCAGTATAAAACACAGCAGAACGAAGTGACAGCTGGAGTGCCAGCCATGAAACGGTGCAAACGACGACTCTCCCCATCTAAGCAGTGGCAAAAAAGTCCAAACTCAAACCCAACTGGTAAATTTGGCAGCCACTACTGTGCACAAGGCTTGTGCAACATGAAGATATTGAGTCCTTACTGACAGGCTTTGCGCATCACAGTGTCAGTGTTGGTACTGAACCAGCACAACTAAAGCTTTTGAAAGGACATAAGCAGAAGTGCCACGTAAAGAGTCGCATTCTTTGCATATTTGTTTTTCTTATTTCTTTGCTTATTTGACCCCGAGAAAGCAAATTGCTGGGAGGGTGCTAAGAAAATGCTGCAAATAGGGAAACAGAAGGAAAACAAAGGTTAGCAGCTACATGCCAGCCAAACGGTCCTCCCCGGGAGCGGGCACCACATTTGCTGCCGTAACACCCTGGTTGGCCCCCTCAGGGGTTTGAATAAAGGTGCATCCAAAGATTCCCTCAGCGGCCAGGCTTCCTGGAGCTGCAGGCATGGCTGAGACGGCAGGGGAGATAGATAGATTGCCACATTGCTGGGTCCCTCTCCCACCGAGCAGAGGCGAGTAGGTGAGAACCAGTGCTTGCTACCTGCTGTCGGAGGCGCGGGGCTGAGCGGGGGACAGGGTGAAGTTCACTGTATTGGGGAATGGACGCAATATCAGACCGAAAGGCGGTACAAGGAAGAGAAAAGAGCAGCATGTGGCTCCAGGCTGGGGAAAAAGAAGTGAGAAGAGGAAGGAATACCACCCACCACCCCCCTCCCAGATTATAGGCAGAGGCTGGCCTAGTGCTGGGAGAAGGAAAAAGAACATAGGGGAAAAAAAA
>VYZM01008042.1:73277-83555 GCA_013398915.1 Dromas ardeola
GGGGGGAAGGAAATCCAAGCTGAGACAGAAAGAACCAAGAGTATAATTTGGGGAAGGGGGGGGGGAAGGGGAAAAAAAAGAAAATCCAAGCTGAGACAGAAGGAACCAAGAGTATAATTTTTCAAAGTTCTCAGCCCACAAAACATCTCCTTATTTCCTCCCCCGGCTACATGCCTGAACAAGGCAGTTGGCTGGTGCAGATGCCGGCTCCCTTTCCCAGCGGTGCGGAGCGGAGCAGCCTTGGCTCCGGTTCCACTTGTGCTCAGAGGAAGGCAGGGCTTCAACCGCAAAGCAGTGACGGGAGTCGGAGCTTGCTACGTAGGGTGGGAAAAATAAAGGCCTCGTGTTAAAGCATACCCAGAGCTCATACAGGCAGGTTTCCTGGGGGAAAATCTTGTGTTGCAGAGGAAATGACTGGATGCAGCATAAATAAAATATATTAACACACACAGTTAAACACATGCCCGCAACTCTCCGCCTAACTAACTTGGCTCGAAGTCCAAACTGCACATTAGCAGCAACTGAAAAGCGCCGAATCATCCATCATTTTTCCATTTGAAAGTTTCCAATCCAGAAGATGAACACCCAGCACAGGGCTCGGAATTAAGCCCCAGCTGTCCCCTAAGGTGGAATAATTCCTAGTACAATGTGTTCACTTTTGAAATGCACATAGGTATTTGCAAAAACTGCACCTTGTTAAATGCAGAGATTTGACCTTTGCCATTTAGCAATGGGGGTGGCGGGTAAGAAATAGGTCAGAAAATTCTAACGCTGTCATGTCAAGTCAAGAACATCCCACGGGCACAGAGGACACTGTCATGCATTGGTTAGCGAAAAGCCACAGTGTGTAAATAGCAGAAAGTCTGCAATAACCTGCAAAAGATGTTGGGTTTTTTTCCCTAAGAAGGGACACAGAGACCTGCAAAGAGGAAACCGATGTTCTCAGGAGCAAAACTCACCGAGCTCCTCTCTGCTGGGAAACAAAAGAACAAGACAACACCACAAGCATCGTTAGTGAAGGAAGCCATCCAAGAGCCTCAATTAAGACTGAGGGGGAAACGCCACAACAGTTCAGCGCTAATTGGAAATGCAAACATTTATCATCAGGGTAGCGCTCGCTTCTGTGTATGGCTCCATTGTGTTCAGGGCAGCTAATGACAGTAGGAAGCCCCATGCTCAGTCTTATTTATGTAACGACTGGCAAAGCTGTCACATTCCCTTAATTGCTAGCCTGGATTTTCATCCTGGCAGTAGTTTTCAATTAAAGGCAATCGCAAAGACTGTTTCAGTTTCACATTGCTTCGCTAAAGTTCTGGTTCTTCTTCAAAGCTGGGGAAAGAGGAAGAATGAATAATTCTCCGAAGACAGAATAAACTCTGCATCAAACATGAGCTTTTTGCAGACAAACCAAATTAAGAAATAAAGAGGGAATGGTCTCAAGTTGCACCAGGGGAGGTTTAGACTGGATATTAGGAAAAATTTTTACACTGAACGGGTTATTAAGCATTGGAACAGGCTGCCCAGGGAAGTGGTTGAGGCACCATCCCTGGAGGTATTTAAAAGATGGGTAGACGTAGTGCTTAGAGATATGGTTTAGTGATGGGTTTTGTCAGAGTTAGGCTGATGGTTGGACTCGATGATCTGAAAGGTCCCTTCCAACCTAGGCGATTCCATGATTCTATAAGGAGAGCACGATCACACAGCCAGAACTGAAAGAGCTAATTTAGCATCAGTAAAGACAAAAAAATTTGAGATCTGCATATAAATCTGCTTGAAGTTTGCAACGATTACTCCTTCTGAAAGAGGGGCGATTTAGATGAGATGTGAGGAAGAAATTCTTTACTGTGAGGGTGGTGAGCCCCTGGCCCAGGTTGCCCAGAGAAGCTGTGGCTGCCCCATCCCTGGAGGGGTTCAAGGCCAGGCTGGATGGGGCTTGGAGCAACCTGGGCTGGTGTGAGGTGTCCCTGCCCAGGGCAGGGGGTTCGAACGAGATGATCTTTAAGGTCCCTTCTAACCCAAACCATTCTGTGATTCTATGAGTTATGATACATGTAATGCTCAAAAAGCAGTTCATTCCAAAGGCAAAATGAAAAAGCCCAAGGTAGCTTAGGGTTTCTACCTAATCGAGCTTTCACAGTAAAGCCTCTTTCACTGGTAGAGCATCAGCGCCATGTTTATTATTACACACCATCTAGCAAAACGCCCAATAAATTATAATCCCAGTCCGTACAGAAGTAAGCGCAGCAAGGATACTATGGCAAGGTCTCGCATTCCCAGACTTCCTTACTTGTACCAAATGGACTGCAGAGCGTTCACTAGTCCATTAAGAACCATCATCGTTTAATTTCATGAGCAGCAGTTTGTTTTTAGGAGGTACCATCAAGCCTTTTATCACATCATTTACTCAGATCCCAATCATATTTTCTGAATGTCAGCAGAGAAAAGAAAGCTCTATAGGGCTGGTACAAAGGATCTGCAATATATTACGACACGAGTCTGCGTTAGTGCTCAGTTAAATAAAGCCCATCAGCCAAGTGAACTATTTTTACTCCATTGAATAAAAGGAAATGTAAGAACATCACTTATTACAGAAGCAGGCTCATTTTAAGTCACTGTGTAATTAGGAGTAGGAGTTAATAACAGGACCAGAAATAGTAGGCAAGGTTTTCCTCAACATCTTTGTGCAAATCTTTCTGGGGCATGGATCTTCTCATCCTGTGTTCTTGCTACAATTACCCAAGCAGCTTTAAGTAGGACGCATGGATCTTCACCACTACTTATTTAAACCTCATTCCTTCTCATAGAATCACAGAATGGTACAGGTTAGAAGGGACCTTAAAGATCATCTAGTTCCAACCCCCCTGCCATGGGCAGGGACACCTCCCACTAGCCCAGGCTGCTCAAAGCCCCATCCAGCCTGGCCTTGGACACCTCCAGGGATGGGGTAGCAACATCGGCTGCAGCCACAAAACCCAACCCAGCGGAGACCGATAGAGCTCCTACGTGCAGCCCTGTCAGCGCCTGCAGCAAGCGACTCGCTCCTTTCAATCCAATTCCCAGCAGACGAGGATCTACATCATAAAATTAGCAACAATATGAACTGCAAATTCAGCAGAATTTGGATTTCACTGATGGATGGACTGCCAGTACGCCTGTTTTATTCATCTCGAGACTCCTTTGTCAAGCTGGTTGCATCTCCCTTCTGTACTTAAAATGCTAAAAACCATTTTATGGTCACTACCGAGCAGCCAAGAAGATCGATAAGACAATGTTGTCCCTTTTCTAAGTGCTGGCCAAAACTCACCAGATTTCCAAACCGAAGACAACAACCAAAGACTGATGTTCTAGGAAGCCGTATGAGTCAGGGCATTTTGTTCAGTATAGTGTTCCCTCCCATCGCTGCAAGTCACCTTGCTGAAGTCCCACAGCTACTTCCCGGTAAGGTCATCAGCATCTGAATTAGCCTCCCTGCGAGAGCACCGCACACAGCAGATTAAGACTCAGGGTTTTCTGATCATCCTTCTGTAACTCCAATAATTCAGATTCAAGGACGTTCACCACCAGCACATCCTAGAGGTTCCTGCTACCTACCCATAACTCTAAAGCTTCCTCAGTGTTCAGGCACTCAAAACCAGTTCTCATTTCAGCATCCAGCCCAGGTTACCTGCCCACACTCCCTCTCTCTCCTATCGTAAATCCAAGGCAAGAGAGTGTAAAATGAGATATTTTAAATTCCATAGCTAAAACACTACAATTTCACCTCTCACCTTTACAGTAACAGCTCTGTTTGCTATAAAACTCTGATACGAACAGCTGTTTCACAGCCCACAAGAAATGTCAGCGTTGGTCCCTGGGCATACCCAGAAAGAATGCAGGGGGCTGCGCCTCCCAAACCAGTTTTGCCCCCTCCACTTTATGGCATTTACACCCTGCCCCATGTAAGCGCTGCCTCCCTCTTTACTGCAGCTCACATTCGTACACCCACTGTGGCACAACCTGCGCTAACTCCCCCCCCTCTCCTGCTAGAATCATAGAATCGTCGAGGTTAGAAGGGACCTTTCGGATCATTGAGTCCAACCATCAATCCGACACTGACAAAACCCATCACTAAACCGTATCTCTAAGCACCACGTCTACCTGTCTTTTAAATACCTCCAGGGATGGTGCCTCAACCACTTCCCTGGGCAGCCTGGTCCAATGTTTGACAACCCTTTCGGGGAAGAAATTCTTCCTAATAGCCAGCCTAAACCTCCCCTGGCACAACTTGAGGCCATTTCCTCTTGTCCTATCCCCTGTTACTTGGGAGAAGAGACCGACCCCCCCTGGCTACACCCTCCTTTCAGGCAGTTGCAGAGAGCGAGAAGGTCTCCCCTCAGCCTCCTCTTCTCCAGGCTGAACACCCCCAGCTCCCTCAGCTGCTCCTCACAAGACTTGTGCTCCAGACCCCTCACCAGCTCCGTTGCCCGTCTCTGGACACGCTCCAGCACCTCGATGTCTTTCCTGTAGCGAGGGGCTGTCCTTACACTCCTCGCAGAGGGATGCAGTGAAGTGAAGTGAAATACACTGGCTGCGGGAAAGGAGATCCCGCAGATCAATCCAGAACAGAGCAAGACCCGATGGCTTAAGTAAACCTTCTCCTTTGCAAGTATGAGGTTGCTCCTTCCACTTCTCCTTTGAGCTGAGTTCCTCCATTCCTGGTTATTCTGGTACTGCTGGTATTTGCAGGTGCTGATTCACAGCCTCCCAAGATACGCACGTTTGGCTGCTTTCATTTTTAAGAAAAGTCACTTCAGGCTGGAAATAGCTGTTGTTTTTCTGTGAACACTCTTCAATGCATATCTAGTTTTATCTGAGGAGCTGAAATATTCTCCTTTAACTAAAGCCTCAAAGGTTTATCAGTCTCTGTTGCTCTATTAAAATACCATAAAACAGACATCGAAATTTGTGGCCTGCCATTGTGCTAGGTCCCTTTTAGCTTAAAAAATAGAAGTTGGATTTGAGCCCAATATATATTCTTCAAACTTCTAACATGGTTTGAATTTACATCCCCATAGGTGAAACTTCCCCTGAGGGTTTCAATCCTTAATAAAATTAAAAATCTGCAAAAACGTAATGCTTTTGCTCTGACAAAGCTGAACCGAGACACCTCAAATAGAAGCGGTCAAATCCCGAATCACGACTGTTTGAAACGGGCTCTCAGAAAGCAGCCCTGAGCAAGTCAGCCCACCAGTCTGCCATTTTAACTTCTTACATTATCAGCAAACGGCTTCTGTCTTAGATCTGCAACGATGTCGCGTTTCCAGCCTCTGCTCCGCTGGCTCCTAACCTTCTCTCCCCCTCAGAGCATCTGTATTCTGAATATTTCCTTGGAGATTCATTAACGGCTCCTTCCTCAAAGGCTGAGATTATTGGCATTTTTCTCAGACTAGATTTCTAAGTGTTCGAAAGACCTGTCAGGACAGAGAAATAAATAAATGCAGAAAGATACCAATTCATCATTCTCTCTGTCAAGACATCGCAGGTAAAGAGAAGACCGAAGTTTTGGCTAATGTCTTTAAAGACCGTTTGCTATCTTGCATGCCTGTATATCATTTACATATCATTTCACACTAACGTCAGTGTCTTCAGAGGGAGAGGGTGAATTAGAATATTGGTATCTCTAATTTAGGAGGCAATTAGACCCACAACAACAAACCAGAGCTGAATGTATGCTCAAAACAATCTAGTTTGAATTCTATTTTAATTAAAAATCAGTCAAATAATCCTATTATCCCAAGGATTGTTTTAGGCGTGGTTTCAATCCAGTACACTTTTTTTTAATCTTTTAGTTCCATACCCAGAAAATGATTGAAAAAACACTGTAAACTACCAGAATGGTCCATTCTCTACAAGAAGTTCCTTTCCCAATCAGAGAGCCCAGAACGACTGAGAAATAAATGTTCCAATGTCAGTCAGCGACTTGTTAAGCCGCTTAAAAGAAGAAATGAAAACCAATAAAATAAAAGAAGCATATATCTCAGGCCAATAAATAGTTTTCCCATTTTTCACTCAACTACCTGCAAATATCGTCTCAAAGAGCACCTTTTATTTATTTCCTCCTGTTTCCACCCTTTGCCTCCTTTGTCAACAAGTAACATGCGCCTCTTCTACAGCTGCACAGTTCACGTGATTTTATTTAAAAAAAAAAAAAAAAAAAAGTAGTAGTATTTAAAAAATCATCTTTCATTTCTGGATTTGCTCTCACATGCCGTGTGGGGCCCTGCCACATAGCATGAATTTTATCCAGAGGAGACAGCAGCAGCATAAGCCAGCGCAGCTGCCAGAGCCACTTACCTGCAGGTATCACTGAACTGGGGCCCCAGGGAAGACGGCAGAAGGAGCAGGGCAGAGGTAGAGTACGTAGTACAGTAGGGTGTGCATGTATAAACATGGATATACACATATACATACATGCACACACGTGTATCTGTACACATGTGTATATAACTTGCACCACCCAAGCAACTCACCTATTTTGTTTACTCCCAGTGAGAGTGCATCATATGACCATTTGTAAAACAATTATCCTCAAGTGAAGGATCACTATATCCTCTGAAATCATATAATTTGGTATTACGCATTGCCAAGTTACTTCTGTAAGTATACATACACCAGATCTTGTTTCTACTAACCCGAGTCCATATTAATTTAAAAAATAAATAAACCAACCCCCCAGAGGCATATAAACAAGGTTGCTGCCCAAATCCATGTTGACCTCATGCATACAGGTCATTCAGCCACTGCTATTCACTGGATGGAAACACACTTAGGAATTAAACGAGAAAACAAAAACGAAGACATTTCTTGAGCACATTTCCTCTTCCAAGACACTTGTGGGAGGAAGGGAGGGAGGGCCAGGCAGCTCAGAAAGGTTAACCGCACAATTTTCCTTCGGGCTTATGCTGAAGAAAGAAGAGGTTCAAGGTCTTCCAATTCCAGAAACAGAAAGCCTCCTCTGCAGAAGTTTTATTCTACCAGGTCAACACACAGAAGACAGTGGTGGGTCCCCACTCATCTCCTTCACCACTCCTCATCCTGCCGAGCCCTCAAGTCTGCCAAACTCAAACTCCAAATGGCTTATTGGGAGGTGGAGAAGATGCCAACAGACAAAACTAATAAAGTTCCTGAACCACTTGGACTATCTTCACGTTATTTAACATTCGGAAGCCCAAGGAACTGGTGAGTAGAAACAAGTTTCACTCATCCTGGTATTCAGTAGTAAGAGTAAACTTCAGCTGTGAAGCCCTCTTGCCTCCTCCACTGCCTGCATCCCTCAAAAACCGGTAGGAAATCAGGTAGGATGGTTTCAGTGTCGATAGTGAATGTCATGATGATGAATTGGGAAGATTTTCCTTATTATTATGATTAGATTCTATGATTAGAGGTTCTACAACCCTTAAACTTCGAGAAAGTCTGCCTGAAGGGACAGAAGCTCACTCCCTGCTGCTAGGACAGGGCGTAGACACAGAGCAGTCTCTATGAATATGCAGAAGTGGTGGGTGAGCGTTTCTGTTCCCCTTCCCGCTTCCTCTTTTGAGCAACAGCTAGAACAACTTTTAGACCTTTACGCTCAAGGAGAAAATCCTTACAAAGCAGCTCTTGCAAGCAGAGGCAACAGGGTCTTCGTTTAACCTGGCAAATTTTTTTACAGTACGCAGTCAGAAAGCCAGAGCAATGTGGAATGTGGCTTCGCCTGTATGTGGGATTAAGCATGACCACCCAACGTGGAACTGTGTCACAGTCCTGCAGGATCAGGGTCACCGCTGTGCTGCAGCTCAGGGGTCACTAGGGCCAAAGCCCATCTCACCGGCACACACAAACCCAGCGTGGAATATTGCGGCACGAGGCCACAGGACCATACAGCAAGAGCATCTCTGAAGACCGACTCACAAAGATATACTCAAGACTGAAGTATACGGCTGACAGAAGAGGTGATATTTGCTTTGAACCTTTTCTATACCATTAGTGCTTGCGCAACACTAACTATGACAGCCAACAGCAGCAGTCACTCTGATGGGAGGGCTGAACAAGAGTGACACAGCTGTCAACCGCATTCAAAGAACCAAATCCTTAAGAGTTCATCATTTTGGGGCTGGAACACAATCCATCCAGCACGATACGCAGGTCTGCAGCTTTTCTAGGGCAGAATGCGTCAGAGAGTAAGTACAGCTGACGCAGACATTAAAAAACTAAGTGCGTTTGCCTGTTTCTCAGGGGGATTTAAACAGCAGGTGAGTGGGGCTGGTCTGTGGGACATGACCCTTTTTTATTTCAGCTATTTAGATGCAAATTGCTCCCCTCCCTCCCCCTCTCAACACCATCTGTTAGCCCAGAGGTTTTGACTGTGCCTAGGGTGTAGGTTTTGGGGGAGGGGGATACAGATAAAGCATTGAGGAAAATTTCAGTCGATGCCCTTATTTCCACTGGGGCACAATTTAGGGGGGAGGAAAAAAAAAAATCACTTTGCAATACTAATAAATTACAATAGGATTTTTCACTCATTCTACTGCATTTTTCCATCGACCCCATGGATTTCCTACCCTAGAAAGCACTCCTTGTCCAGCTTTCGACCAACAAGCAACATTATAGAGTGACACAGCAGGCTGCTATGGTGTTAGCATAAGGCGTGAGCTGGTATTGCAGGAAGTATCAGAGATTCAAGGAATTAAAAGTCTTAGTAATAATGAAGGCCTTCACTACAAGGCGCAGTATTTGATGTTCTCTTAGCACTAGGGAAGTTACCTCATCTCTGTCTGATTTTCCCCAGTGAACAGCAGTGTACTCTCAAGAACTGTTGAGAGATTTGATTCATTAAGTGCTTCACCCAGGATTCTTCACAAAAGAAAACTACGGGTGACGGCACAGATTATACTTTCAGGAAGCTTGAAGACGATATAGTATTGGGAGGGGTGGCTGGAGGACCAGACGGGTGTGCTGCCACTCAGAGGGATATGGACAGGCTGGAGAAATGGACCAACACCAACCTCATGAAGTTCAACAAAAGAAAATGCAAAGCCCTGCCGCTCGGGAGAGCTCCAGCACAGACTGGGAGCCAACTGACAGAAAAGCAGCTGTGCAGAGAAAGTCCTGGTAGACATCAAGTTGACCATGAGCCTCCAAAGTGCCTTTGCAGCAAAGAAGGTCAACAGCACCTGGGCTGCATTCGTAAACAGGTCGAGGGAGGTGATCCTTCCTTTCTCCTCAGCCCTGGTGGGATGCATCTGGAGTACTGGGTCAAGTGCTTGCCTCCCCAGTTCAAGAGAGACATGGACATACTGGAGAGAGTCCAGCAAAGGTCCACATTGAAGCATCTGACAGATGAGGAGAGCCTGAGAGTGCTGGGACTCTTCAGCCTGCCAAAGGAAAAGCTCAGGGGGATCTTATCAATGTGCACAAATACCTGATGTGGGTTAAAGAAGATGGAACCGGGCTCCTCTTGGTGGTATCCAGCAACAGGACAAGAGGCAATGGACACAAACTGAAATACAGGAAATTCCATTTAAGTATAAGAAAAAAGGGGAAAAAGAAAAAACACACACAAAGCAAAACAAGAAACCAAAACCAAAAACATTTTTTCTGGGGGGGGACCAAACCACAGAACAGGTTGCCCAGAAAAATCATGGAGTTTCCATCCTTGGGGGTGCTCAAAAGCTCCCTGGACATGCCCCTGAGTGAACTGTTCCAGCTGCAACCACTTTAAGCAGGGGATTGGACTAGACTATCCCCAGAAGTTCCTGCCAACCTCACCAATTCTGCAATTGCAAGCCACAAAAAGTGGCAGGGAGTCTCTATGGGAGAGAGGTCCCCAACATCGTTCTAACTACCTATCTGAAACAAGCAGATTTTCAGTCACTGGCACCCAAGGCCCCAGTTTAGTGATGAAGACAAATTAAAAAAGGTGATAAGTGATAACCTTGAGCAGAAAAATCAGTGAAAGAGTTGGGATCAGTACTACAACACCCTCATTTTGAGTTTTAACGTGTGGAGTACAGTCCTGGAATTTGGGAGCTGCAAGTTCTCGTACAGACCTCATTTGTGATCTTAGAGGCACAAAAGGAGGGGGAAAAAGTGTGAGTACTTCTTGTTTGCTCTGCCCTCCTCCAATCACTCCATCACCTCTTTACAGGAAAGGCAATTCAGGTAATTAACAGAGCACAACAGCATGAAAAAATCCCTTCCAGGTGCTTCTGCAACTTCAGTTACCACAAGAAACACATCCTCAGTTTAAAAAAAAAAAAA
>VYZM01008042.1:83560-109947 GCA_013398915.1 Dromas ardeola
AGCTCAATATAAAAAAAAAAAAAAAAAAAAAAATAATCCTGATTGGAAACTCAATGGCAGAGGGTAAAGGGGCACATGGAGGGATGGGAAAACCCTTCTTCCCCCTTGGATCCCAGATGATGGGATGGAAGAGCCCTCCCTAGCTTGAAGTGTGAATAGGTAAGAGACCACCAAAATGGAAGTGAGGAAGGAAGAAAATACAGCGTGGGCTTCAGAGCCTCAACTGCAGCTGAGCAAGTTCTTAGGCCGCCCTTGCTCAACATTCAAGGCTGACACCACGATGCTCCACTGAGATGAAGGGAAGGAGCTCTTACTTTGGCTGGGAAGACTTCCTGCCAGACAACGTTTGCATAGCAATGTTTTTTAAAGGGTTTTGGGCCGCCTTCTTTTTTTACTGTTGGGATATTGCTTTGGTTTTTTGAGTGTTGCCAACACAAACACAGCATTTTCCTCTTTCTCGCACAGACAGAAGAGGCCAGAACAACAAATAATCTCAACTATTTGGACCCTTCACGTGCCTACTTCAAAACTATTAACTTCTAAAATATATGCAATTCAGTATCTCTTACTGGAAAGCAATATTCTGGCAAAAGTTTCGGGCATTTCACAGAAACATTTTCCTAAAAAAAAAAAATACAAAAATCAATTATCTGAACAAACAATGTTTCAATAAATTTGCGCTGGTATTTTTAAAGAATTTTAAGTTTTCATTGTAAAATAGGTTATATCTTCTCCATTTATGAAAAGTAGAGTTTTCAGAACATCGGCGTTTCCCCTAAAGAATGAGTCTTCTTTATGAACTGCTCTAAATCACCAGCTAATTTCTGTTTCCAGATCTCTGGCATTTCACCAACATTACTGAGAATCGGAAGAACAGTTACTAGAAATGGTTTTATTTAACCAACTTCTTGTTCACAAATCCAAGTGCATCTATAAATTTTAAGTGCAGTCCTGCACTTTGATCTGTAATACAAGCACGAATTCCCAGTCTCCTTGACTTTAAAAAGGCAGAGAGGTCATCTGTGATAGCTAAGGGGTACTTGGCCTTAATGCCAGCAAGCCACCCACTGAAAACAGTGGGAGTTTGGCCCGAATTAGGATTTCAGGATTTATCCCATAATGCCCTGTAACACTTCCCACACAGTACTACCTGACAGCTTCTGAAAATTGGCAAAATGTGAAGGACGTGCAACAACATCAGAGATGACGTTTCCAAGGGTGGTATTTTATAACAATGGAATTCAACAAATAGGTGTCTGCATATGCACATATTCTCGCAATTCCGCATTAACAGGAGGTTTAGCATCCTGATTTTAAAAGCACAGTGGCTAAAAACACAACTCCAAAAGCTACTCAATGCCAAACAAACCAGACTTTTAAAAGCAAAAAAAAAAAAACCCAAAAAGCCGTTGCATCCAGGACATGACTGAACTTGTGCAATAATCCCCCACATTTGGTTCCCTGCTGTTATTAGTGATTAGATAAGCAACACCAACAACAGGCAGATGCTTTTCTAGCACCTCTTTCCAGCACCACCTCCCAAATTGTCGTCTTTTCCCACTGATACCTCCAGAACAGCCCTAAAATAACTGCTGCCACCCCCGGCGCGACCTGGGACAAGGTGGACGGGTTTACAGCCAAGAAGCATCGAGGTCCGAGAGCTAATTGCTTCCCACACGGTGCCTTTGTGCCCAAGATCTAACAACATGGATGCTGCGGAAATCAGTTGCCATTAGTTAATGGTTTTTCCCATCCCTGTTCCGCACTCTTATCTGGTCAATATTTGCTTAGTTCACTATATGCCCAAGTTGAACGTTTTCCCCTGAGGGAAACATGGCTCTCAGCCCTATTCAACCCAATCTGACCTTTTTCCTGTAGTGAGCCAACTAACAGCCAGTTCACATATTTCACGAGCCAAGGGGCTTCGTACGGTATCGCTGCTCAGAACGGGGAGCCTGGATCCTTCCCAAACTGAAGTCACCGATTTCACTGACAACAGCATGGGGTCTGCGGCATCTCATCCTTCAACAGACCCTTTACTCGGATCCCTGGAGGCAGCAGGGGCTTGCACACGACAGGATCGACACACCTACAGCGCAAGTCAGATCGCAACCCTGTAATTAATCAATGCAGCAACTGGGACACAATACGTAAGGATTTGGTACAGCCTCTTTAGCCGTCACAGCAGCTCCCTGACAACAACCAACAGGGGGAAAAAAAAAAACAAAAACAAACAAAACTAAAACAGCTTAAAAGATAACCAAGGGGTGGTGGGTCTTTCAGGGATTGAAACGTGACTCATTTTGGACCAAGAGACAAAACTAAGCACACGTGCTGCTGAAGAGACAAGACAGGTTCCAATTTAAAAGCAGCATTTAGTTACCAAATGACAAGACGACTTCCACAGATTAGTTGGTAATGCTTGCATTTTACCCTGAAACTAGTCATTTTTTAAGACGATCCAAATGCAGGAGAAGGCAAGAAGCCTGACTCAAGGGAAAGAAAAAAAAAAAAAAGGACAGGAAAAAAAAAAGCAAAAAACCCCAACCCCTAGTTATCATGTTTATGACTTACATCCTCTAGACAGGAAATCTTTGGAACAAGCAAAAGCCTGTCTGCCCTCCACTTCACAAACCCTTGATATCACAATCACATTTTTTAAATATTGCCTTCCTTCTTGAATGATGAAAATTAAAAGGCATAAGTAATTCTCTGACATACTATTGAAAACCACATGCCAACACGAAATAGCAATTTATTGCATGCAAGTCCATTAAACTATTACTTACAGCATAATAACAGCAGCCACACAGACACCACTGTCACCGCTGAGTGGAAAACCTAGGAAATTCCTCATCCCTGGCCCCTGGAGTTTGCGTGAGAGAAGCTGAACTGCTCCTGGTCGGAGCAGGGTTTTGTCCTCCAGAAAGACAGCAGTATCTCAACTAACACAGCAATTGCCCTGTAATTATCACGCACGTTTTATAGTCAATAAAACAAAAGGGACCCTTAACTTCAAAAGTTACGTTTTTAAGGCAAAAGCAGCGGAAACCTTTTCAAACGATGGCTGTGAAAGGACAAAGAGAGGAGACTGTGCATTTATATTGGTCAGTAAGGCACTCATAGTGACAACTGTGACTGAAGATGGTCATGGGACACCAGGGCTCATAGGCCACACCAAAAGTGGTTTTATTTTCAGGGGGAATGCAGTTGTGGACCACTGAGAAAGAGCCCCAGACAAGAAGGGAGGCGGGCAAGCCTGAACGAGACACCCAGCTGGCTCCACAGCCTAGACAAAAACCTGGGTCTCCGAAGCTTTTTATTTTCCGTTCCTCTTCCAGAGTTAAAATCGGGATGGTATCAGTTCCTCTTTCCCAAATGAAAAGCTCTCTGAGAGCAAACCAGATTTCAAAGCTTTCTAACAACTACGCAGGCCACGCCGTCAGAACTTGCTGTTTAACACGTACGTGTGAGCGTTCAAGGCATTCACAGGGTAGTCCTGGGATCACAGCAGAGCTACAGTTGGATGTTCTCCAGGGGTATTTTAGGAGAACAGAATCAAATTGCCACACAAACATAACCGCCAAGTTTCAGTCTAATGTTACAGCAATTTGCTTTACAGGTTTTATTTCAGAGGACAGACTGCTGGAGTAATATTTTGTTGTTATTAATGTGTCCAAGTCCCTTAACGCAGTGTTCATATCTTTGGTGAGGGACAGGATTCCTTCTTCTTCAAGTGTTGCTTTTGATAACAGAAAGCATTACAAATTCTTCACGCAGACTGGAAAAAAAAGATGTGGATAGACTGAGTTTAAGGCAGTTCTTAGGGAGGAAGATGCAGAGAAGCAGAGGATGTACAGTCCTCTGCTTTCTCTTCCAGGAGTCCATTCAGAAAGCCAGCCTGCAAGACATTTGCTGAGTATCTGGTCACTGCATTACCTGATGTTTTCAATTCTTGCAGCCCACATGGAGCTGAATCATCCAGGAAACAAGATTTCCCTGACTCCAACCGCACACTATTGAAGAGAGGTCAAACCCTGACCCTTTTTGAAAAGGCTGCCCAGAAAAACGTGTGCAAGATTATCACATTTCTATGCTCCCATCGCCAAATCAGTCTGCCCGTCTCTCGCCCAGTCCAACTCTCCATTTCCAAGCCTTGCAGGCATCTCGCAGCATCACAGAGAACACGCTCAGACCATCGGAGTGCATCAATATGCACTCGGACCATCTGTTAAACCCACAAGGCATCCACGGTCAGAAGATCACTAAAGAGCAGGGAATCAGTGTTCAGCAGCGAGCATGATTTCCTCTTCACCTTTTCTTTCAAAAGACATTTTGGTCCCAATTCCCACAGAATTGGAATAGCACTTAAAGAGGGCTTTTTGCTCACAGCGCCACATGAGATATCAGGTTTCAGAGTAAAGCCGAGCTATCGAAAAACCAAAAAACCAAGTCGCTTATCCATCTTGTTTCCATTATAGAGCAGGGAACTCAAATCAGGCTCTTCAAGCTGGAGGAAAGCGCCTTCTCCACCAGGCAGGACTTCCTGAACATAGAGTTAGAACCTGCCATTAATTGACAGACATGACCAGGGCATCAACCCCTGCTCTTGATTTGTTCAAGGTGTTCGTTTAAATCAAAGCAGACACCTCTAGGAACAAAGACTGAAAGACTATTTTTGCTTACAGCATAAGAATCTGTTTTAGTAGAATATTGAGTTTGTTAGACTCCGCACTAGCATGCGAACTGTGCCTCTTCCAGATTTCAAAGCAAACAAATCAGTGAAGTTTTAATCTAGAAAGCGAGGAGATAAGAGAGATTTGAAGAGATTACAGACCCCTAAACCAATTACAAGAACGGTGTCATTCTGGAACACTGTTCATAAGAATTGAGCTCAACCTTCAGAAGCCTGTCACGTGGATTGTTATTTTTTTTAAACATGAAAGGGCTGTATCCCAACACTGAGCTTCAGGACTAAAAGCATTTTTGTCCAAAGATGATTGACCATACCAAAAACCACACTAAGGAGTGTGAAAAGTGGCTTCAGATCTATTTAGCAGGTGTATGATTCCAAGCACCAGCCTGATAACTAGGCTGAGCATCCACAGACACAGGAGGCACGAACCATAAGTCAGAGGAGGGACTAGTCCCAATCTACAGTCACATGGAGGCATCAAAAATCCATTTTTTTTCTCCAGCTCTCTTAAGTTTTCTCCTTTCTTGAATCCCTGAAGAAGGGAATTATTTCTGCTCTATTCCACTTTGCATGGGATTCCCTGTAAGTAGAAATTCCGCCTTTTCCCTTAGTGTTTGGGAAATACTCACACAGGAAGATCTATTTTAAAGAGAGCTTGAGTTTGTAAGAACTGCACCTTCCTACTCCACGAGTGAGACGAAGCGCTCCAAAGTCACACTCTGTGTAGTGACAGAAGTAAAGATTTTACCAAATTTCTCAGAGCCCTGCAAAGTCTATGAAAATCACGTAGCGATCAACTCACAAGCACCACTGACCCCCATCAGCCTCATGGTCTGGGTGGTTTCTGAAAAACAGGCCACGTTTGTGGGGGTGACCTCCTAGCCTCCAGCAAGAACGCGGTGGTGCCAATGCAAAGGCGATGGGTTACCGATAGCATCACTTGAGCAGAATCCATCCCACAGGACAACAGTTACTGCTTATGGATCCCAAGAGAACTCCACTGCGGAGAACACTGTGGAGAACAATCCATTGCTGTGGATGCCCCATCCCTGGAGGTGTTCAAGGCCAGGCTGGATGGGGCTTTGAGCAGCCCGGTCTAGTGGGAGGTGTCCCTGCCCAGGGCAGGGGGTTGGAACTAGATGATCTTTAAGGCCCCTTCCAACTTGAACCATTCTATGATTCTATGATTCCACTAGAGATACTAGAGGAAATATTTTTTGCACACACAAAGGTGGAAATGGCACAAAACTCTCAAACACTACTTTGCTTGCTATTTCACTAGTTACAGAAAATCCACAGCAGCACATACTTTGGCACAAACATTAGCCACTCATGTACATACCCTGGCCTCCAGGCAGCTTGACGTGCCTGCCCATGCTCCAAATGCACCTCCCATGGCAGTGCAGACTGAGCTACGAAGACAAGCACAGAGCCAGGTGACAGAGACTTCAACGTGATACCTCTATTTCAACCGAAACTCCAGCGCAGCCCCAGTTTCCTCTAAAAATGAAAGGCTTCAGCAAGACAATTCATGCAATTAAAGCTGCACACAGCCTTAAGTCACTTTCTGGGTCACGAACCAGCTGATTCTAAGAATCTTTATGTAGGCTGCTTACCCAGAAATTAACCTACTGCCTTGGAAAGTGTTGCTTAATTTAGAAGAGTGATTACTTACAGCACCTGCTGCTAGCCCCACCGCTTTCGATATGCCAGCTTCTCCAAAATAAATGCTAAGTCTTCTAAAATTATTTACATAAGTAATTAAGGAAAGAACTAAAAAAAGAGACTGCTAAATGTATAACATAACAATCAGCTGGGTTTATCAGCAGCAATTGAAACTATAATTTCCAAAGCAAATAGCACGAGCTAAGGCAGTCTGAGCTGAAGCCACACGGTCGGTCCTTGCGGCAGACTCGCATCTGAAGCCAGGCATAACACACAAAATGCATTCCACAGGCTACACACACCAAATTGCATACGGGCACACCACCACCGCCTCAGGGGAAGCTCCACACAGCAGAAGAACCTTTGCAAAAGAGGTGTCCTGGCTTTAAAGCCACATTACCTGTAGGCTTTAAATCTAAAGCCAAACCCACAGTAGCCTTGTCATGCAAGTGCAGTGTCTCCTGCAGTAATTGAGTGCTGAGGTCAGCAGGCAATGGAGGAGGAGAAGGGTAGAAAAGAGGACTGAGGAACAGGCTCAGCTCTCAAGGCCTTAGTCCTTCTCCAGAAGTTTCAGTTCACATCTACATACAGGGACCCAAAATAAGTCCATGGGCCCTGATGGGATGCACTCACAAGTGCTGAGGGAGCCGGCAGATATTGTGAGATCAGTCGTGATAATTTTTGATCAATCACGGTGACTGGGAAGAGCGCCCATAGACTGGAGGAAAGCAAATGTCACTCCTAATCTTCAAGGAGGACCCAGGGAACTGCAGGCGGGTCTACTGGAACCTCATGATGTTCAACAAGAAGAAGCGTAAAGTCCTACACATGGGGAGGAACAACCCCAGACTCCTATATATGCTGGGGGTCACCCAGCTGAAAAGCAGCTTGTCAGAAAAGGACATGGGGGTCCTGGTGGACACAGAGTTGAACATGAGCCAGCAACGGGTCCTTGCAGCCAAGAAGGCAAATGGTATCCTGGGCTGCATTAGACAATGTATTGGCGACAGGTCAAGGGAGATGATCCTTCCCCTCTACTCAGCACTGGTGAGGCCACACCTGGAGTGCTGGGTCCAGTGCGGGGCTCCCCTGCACAAGAGAGACACGAACATACTGGAGAGAGTCCAGCAAAGGGCCACAAAGACGCTAGGGGGACTGGAGCATCTCTCCTATGAATAATGGTTGACAGAGCTGGGACTGTTCAGCCTAGAGAAGGCTCAGGAGATCTCATCAATGTATACAAATACCTGCAGGGAGGGTGCAAGACAGACGGAGCCAGGCTCTTGTCAGCGGTGCCCAGTGCCAGGACCAGATGCAATGGGCACAACCTGAAACACAGGAAGGTCCCTCTGAAGATCAGGAAACACTTTTTCAATGTGAGGGTGACCGAGCACAGGCACAGGCTGCCCAGGGAGGTTGTGGAGTCTCCATCATTGGAGATATTCAAAAACTGTCTGGACACAGTCCTGGGAAACTGGCTCTGGGCGGCCCTGCTTGAGTACAAGGGGTTGGGACCAAGATGACCTCTGGAGGTCCCTTCCAACCTCAACTAGTCTGTGATGCTGTGAAGACAGGTACCTAAAGGTGTATAGGCACGAAGAGCCCTTCCAATGATTTCAAGGGGCAGTGCAAACCTTTACCTTATTTGTCACTACCAAATGCACGTTTTTATTCCGTTTGAAAAAAAATGACATTTCAGTAACGGTAACTGAGGTGTTGGATGCTTCCTTCCAGCGGAAAGAAGAGTTCAGAATTAAACACGGAACCCTTTCCCACACAGGTCTGTCTCAGAGAAGAGTCGGCCCACTCACTCGTGTGCACAAAAGTTGGGAGCAATTCCAATTTGGGGGCTTATTTCTGTTCCTAATCAAGACAGAGGTTATTTGCAAAAATTCAGCTGGGATCCTTAAACCTCCTTCATGCATTCAGAAGGACTTTTTCAGCAGCTTGAAAACATCTAACACTATGCCTGCTTCCTCCCTGACCCGTATATATCAAACTATAAAAGCCGCAAGTGGCCTATACAAAAAGGTTTGCCTTCTAGGAGGTGGAACAAAGAACATAACATTCCTGTCTGAGTGCAACAAAAACAGTTTGAACAAGGTTTCAAAAGGTCACAGTCATTACAGCCTCCCAGAACTAGAGGCACCCCGTTGCAATTCAAGCTACGCAGCTCATCTCTTTCAAGCCCAAAAGCTTGGCTAAGTTTGGAGGTCTTTTGGGGACACTAAGCAAAGTACCGGAGTGCCTCAGCTCCAGACACAGGCTGTCTCCGAAGCCAAAGAAAACAAAGTAAAACTCAAAGTATTGAGGTTTAGGAGATTTGTGCAGGCAAAAATCTCACTTCACCCATCACTTTACAGCTGTGCAGCAGTCCAGAAAGCATCACACTTCATATCATTCCTCAGGATGTTCTTATTTCTTTGCTTATGGCTTACATATTCAAGCATCTTCTAAGCTGTGCAGCTTTCAAAAAGAACCAACTATCTGCTTTTTCTCTGCACATTGAATTAACAAAGGCTTGGAATAAAGTAGTACTCCAAAATTGTTTTGGAAGGGAAAATGAGCAAGAGTTGCTGCAGAAAAGGATATTACTCCTTTCCCTCTCGGCCAACTCTTTCTGCCTACACTAGAGGCTCATAAAATTTCGGCATCTTTTTCTGAATTTTAAGCAAGCCACAGAAAACCATCCCTCCATAAAACACTACTCGGTGGCAAAATGGTACCGATATGGGTGAAGACACAACTCCGCCGGGTAACACCTAATACCTGGAAGTGCACAACAGCTCCACTGCCTGTGTGTAAATTGAGGACACAGTTTAAGCAAGTCGAAAAAGGTCACACAGATTTACAGCAGAGGAGAAACACCACGTGGGTTTCCAGCCTTCTGTCCCGCCCTGGTTCTGGGTTTTCTGTTGCCACCCTCCAACCCCCTGCTAATTTCACAAGCGATTCCAGAGCAAGGCACAGAGCGGGGATCTGCCGGCGGGGGCAGGCTGCCAGGCAGAAGCTGCTGGGTCTGGTACCATGCTCAGAATGGAGAGAGCGCAAAGATCAGGGCAGGAGCTGGCGGCGCTCTGCCATCCCTACCCATCTCCTGTGAAACCTCCCCTACCAGGGACATCGGCACTGCTCACTATCTTTTTCTTTTCCTCCTCAATGAACCTCGCCGCTTTGCTCCTCGTTCAAACTATCAAGTGATTACAACACGTTACCCTACTCCCTAGAGGGCACCAGTGCCACGAAGCGGAGACTGGGATCGCTGCTCCTGGCACAGATTATGGTGTTCTTGTTCTGACCACCTACACCAGGGACGGGACTTTCATTTCGGGCCTCTCTCTCAAAGAAACATTTCAACATCAGGAATTTCTATACAGTTTCTGTGCTCTGAGGTGCTTAAAGCCCTCGGCATATCCTCTCAGATTTACATGACAGACACTGACCTTGCTCCCCGCTTCCCTCATCTGACACCAGGCTGCACCTCTCTCACCCTCCACTTGAAGGACAAGCTCCAACCTACCAACTCACCCCACTGCAAAGCACATCTGAGCGGTGGAATGACCATCAGATGCCTTTCTGTCTAAAGTGCACTCATTCACATTGCTCTGCTGAACAGCTGAAGAACATCTATTCCAACCAGCTTATCTTTGCCCCACCTCCTTGCTCCTCCAAAGTGTTTCCTCCTTTCATAGCAGACTGATGGCAGTTGCCCATCAGCTGTGTACCACTGCAGAGCTCCAGCATCACCAGCTACTTCCCATCAATTTTAAGTCCTAAACACTTTTCAGATTGATGGCATGAACTGCCACTTCAATAAAACATTAAGACTTGAGCATCAAAACCCCTCCTTTGATTCACGTAAGATAACTACTTATTTTGACAAGAGAACCCAAATTTCTAGACACTCTCTAGAGACAGGTCTCAGGGCAGAGAACAGCGGTATAACAAAAGCAACATGGACCTTATTCAGTGGCATCAGTGTTTGAGCCCGGATTAACACAAAAAAAAAAAAAAAAGGAAAGGTATCTGCCTTTTGTATCATTGGATGCAATAAACAGACATGCCAAACCTCTCCAGGGTTTTCGCTTCAGAAAAAATAATTGCCAGCCACCACCAGGTTGAGCAGGACACCACGAGGTCACAACTGTGCAGTCTATCAACAGTCCAGCTTCTTCAGAGCACCACACTGAGATTTTGGTAACAGGGTAGTAAAACTACCTCCAGTCCGTCAGACTCTCTGAAAGGGATGCTCACTTCAGCCGCTGTAAACAAGCAGCAGATGCTAACGACATGCCAGGTTTGACTCATAAAATTCATTAGCATCTTTACAGAGTTTGTGGTTTGTTTTTCATATTTCTCTTTGTGCACAGTGAAAGAGATCCTCTTTTATTTGCATGCCCTGCTCCCAGTACTCCAACAATTGAGTTTTAACACCTTTATCACTTCTTTCTTCTTAAGAGAAAAAAGCAAACAAACAAACAAACGACCATGCACACACCCTGGATTTTCCCTCCTTAATGGTACAGAAACATTTTACTCATCTACTCACCGACCCTTTCAGGCTTAACAACTGAAATCCAAGTTTAGTTGACAGCATTTAGAAAACAAGACCAAGAAATACACAACTACCTCTAAAAGGTTCATTTGTGACTTCCAGTGCAATTTGGTTTCATTCTCAAAGACTGAGACCCACCTTGACCCAATACTGCCAGCATTAAACCCGAAGCGACTCAACTGGCTGCTGGGGACCACACTTCAATCGCAACAGGCATTCCTGCTCCAAGGAGGTCGGTGAACCAAGTGTTGTAATATAATACCCTGGCACTGGGCATAGTGGTAGAAGGCACCCAAGATAGACATCAGGCCACGGTTGAAAGGGTCTGGAAGCAGATTCACATCCTATTTGGCTTTTCCCACTACAGGGACAACAACCTCAAGCAGAGTTGCAACCACCACCCCTGTATCTGCCCAGAAATACAAATTAGTAGCCCAAAATAAAGGTCTGAGGAGGCAGTCCCTTCACATCGTTTCAATCCTCTGGCTGTCAGCCAGCCCAGAGCGAGTCCCACAGTTAGAGAGAACCTAAGGGAGATCAGAATCAGGCCTCTCATCGGTGAGACAATAGATTCCGCTGGCCAAATTAATCAGTCCCTCGGGGCTGTTTTCACTCTCTCATGAGAATCTGGGATATAGTTATGTAAAACAGATTCCTCGCCCTTAATTAAAATAAAGTTCACATGCACACCCTGCTGAAGGCAGCATTTAAAAAAAAAAAAAAAAAAGCAGCTTCTGAGAGGGGTAAGTCACTTATAATTAAAAAAAAAAAAAGTCTCAGCACATAGACAAGGGAGTGTCGAATGCTTGCCAGCCACCTGCATAATCAGTTCCTATGAAAAGCTGCAGAAGGGAGCCCTGGGGAAAGGAAGGGTCATGCTGCCCCTCTCTTGCAAAGGCAACGCAGGTGGGATTCGCCCTGCATGGGTGAGAGCTGCAAAGCCTGTCACCAAATTCCACCTAATCTGAGGCCACAAGCACCAATTCTTCTCTACGGCACTAGTATGCTCTTTCATCTATTTTAAAATCAAAGCTCATCTTGTTTTATCAAAAGTTCCCTGCTTGTAATAGCATGGGAGCTGACAGATGTTTCATATTCAGCTTTACCTGCTGACTTTATCATTTAAACCGCGCCCGTGTTCCTCCCCTCCTTCCCAAAAGGAAGAGTTCCAGCTAGTTTAGCTTCTCCTTGGAAGGCAGCCCATCTCTTTGACCCTTTTAGCTGCCTTTCTGCAATGCCACTGTGTCCTTCTGGAGATGGGGAGACCAGAACTGCACATCACACACAAGATGCAGATGCACCAAACATTTACACTGAAGCAAAATGACACCCTTCGTCCCTTTCCTGATGAAGATGGTGGCTTTTTTGGTTCCTACTGCAGTGATGTTTCCCTCTCCATCCTGAGAAGTGAAATCATCCACAGCTTTTTTACTTCCTATTTTATTCATGCGGCTTTCAAACTATAAAGTAACCTTTTCTCCAAACTTGTAGGAGCCTAAGATCTCAACAGAAGTTTTCTGAAAACCCAAATATACTGCACCCACTTTAACCCTTTTTTTTACCAGCATCCCACGGAACTTCATGGAGTAGGGCAGCAGGATTTTAATTTTCAGAAGCCACACTGACTCTTTCCCAACAGTTAACATTTATCTATGTATTCAGAGAGCCTTATTACAGACCTTTCCATTCCTGGTAGCGTGACCCTCTGGTGGGCTGTTCCCAGGATCCTCTCTAGAGCCCTTCTTATAGATGGGAATTACACTGGCAGCTCCCCAGTCCTCTGGCACGGTGGCCATCTGTAGTGAGAAATTCTACAGCCTGACCAGCAGTTCTGCAGTTTCACATTCAAGTTCCTCAGGACTCTTGGTTGAACGCCATCCAGCCCTGGTGACTTACTAACATCTAACTTATCTATTTGGTCTAATTTTTTCCTTTTGTAATTATCCCAAATTAGTTCCTCTGATCTATTGGCTACAAAAAGCGCACCTGGTGCGGGAATGTCCCCAATACCTTCAGCAGTTAAGACCTGATATTCTCTGCTATGGCTTTATCAACTCCAAGAAACCTTTTTACACCTTTGTCACCGAGCACTCCTCAAGATACCCTAATCTTAATGGATTATATCCTAATGTATATAACATTCATGACCCTAATGGATATAAAAAGCAAAGCCCTAACATCTCAGAAGGGCAGTCCCAAGACAGCCTGTTGCGCCTACCTGCTGTCCCCGCTCTTCCCCTCATACCAACCTGTGCCCTGGCACGGCTGTCACCCCGCTTTTCCTTCCTGGTGGAGGTTTCGGATACCACAGAGATCAGTCAGATTAAACTGTGTCAGTATGGTAGCCAGCTCCGCGTTAACACAGAGCGATCCAAGCACTAACAATGCAAGTTCGGCAGAGGAGCCGCTGGGACCTCAGGTGGGGTTTCTGTCTGGGCTCCTCCTGCTCCGGGAGCCTGGCACAAACGGGAGGTAACTTCTGTGCCATGTGATGACACTGACAGCAGCCAGGCAATCCGAGGTGCAAAAAACTGCGGGTCTAAATGTTTCACCCTGACTGAAGTACTAAAGCAGGCACTTTCCTTGCTGCCACACAAAGCGTTTCTGTTCCTCACCAGCACGTCCCTGAAACACTCGGAAATTTAATAAAAATGCTCCTTTCAGACGAGGCCGTGTGTGAAGCTGCCTGCCTGCACAGGCACTTGCAGAGCGGAGACCAAAACAGTTTCCTTCTTCCACACCCTCCATTCCTTGGCATTTATACCCTTCAGAAGCCCATAAACAGTCCTGCCCTCCTCCTCATTTTATAAAACTACACAAGGATATAGCTCTTTTATCTTCCTTTTGTGTCAATCCCTCCAGCCCCAAAGTCATTTCTGTTGCTTTCCTTCCATTTCCTCCTGTTTATCTGCTAGAAAGTAACAAGGATCAAAGGCGGCAATTACTTCAGAAAAAAAAATCCCCCCACTCCTCACACTGATTAGCAACATCAGACCCAATTTTCAGAAAGATATTTAAGAGTTTTTAAAAATACTTGACCAGCTTAGGTGCCAAATCCCAGCAGTTTCCGAGGGAATCAAGCACCCACGCGTTTTCTGGATTCCCACTAGATGCTTACCCACATCTTTTAGTATGTAACCACATGAAAGGCTCTACTTTTGTTCTCAAGGTTAGGCTCTCTAAGTGCTGCTAAGGCAGTCCCTGAATGTTCCCACTGAAACCCATAGGCTACTGAGAGAGTTATGTCCCCAGGTTACAAAAAAACTAAAAAAAAAAAAAAAAAAAAAAAAAAAAAAAAAAGTTAAAAAAAAAAAGAGAAAAAACTCCCCACAACTTTTGTTCCTTCATGCCCAGCAGATCTTACCGAATACTTGCTGCACAGTTCCTGACAACATAAAAGTTTTTCATCTTGTTTTCATCTTGGCTATGAATTCTGAGGCACAAATGTTGCCAAAGTCTTTCTGTACATATTTCAGGGTATTCAGAGATAAAGCGACATTATGCTATACCAGAAATATGTCTTCCTGTTCCTCCCTGTACCCTCCGCTTCTGTGTTTGCCCTTTACACCTGCATGACAGAAAAAAACCTGTTACTTCTCCAGCACAGTTGTGTTTTATGCTCACTGTGAGCCTTTACGGGCAGTGTTTAGGTGGAAGGCGACATAGACTCTCAGCACCTCCGTGAATAAGCCACAAGCGTTTGTACAAGAGATAACTCCTGCACTACAGCACTTTGATTATGAACTGAAGGGCTGCGAGGTGGAAGGAGCACAGCAAAACAGGAGCCTTATTTAATAATGTTAGTTAGTGACCGGCAGCAGCATTAGTAACTTAATTCTGTCTTGGATTAAAACTATAGTTCCCGTTGGACACCAGCAAGAAGTTTGGGCCCAGGGGAAAGCTTATACCTGCTGGGGAAAACATCCTTTCAATTCCGAATCATCTTTTCAAGATTACAGGAAGATATATAATGCTTATAAGATGTAAGACATTATGGAGGTCCCAAAAAATCCCAAAAGTGCTCTGCCACGCTAACAAATGAACCCACTAGGCAAAGCATGGAAGTCCCTACAGCATGGGACGGATTGCAGGCATTTGCTTTCCCACTGAATCAAAGGAGGATCCAGAACAGCACAGTGAGAGCCGGGAGAAATGCATCATGCAGCTGTGATTTTCTGTCAGGCTCTTTCTACCAAATACATTTGTTAAAGACAGAGAACCAGTTAGAGAGAAGTCAAAATCCACTTTCATAGAATAGAATAATAGAATCATCGAGGTTGGAAGGGACCTTTAAGATTGAGTCCAACCATCAACCTAACACTGCCAAGTGCACCACTAAACCATGTCCCTCAGCACCACATCTGCCCGGCTTTTAAATACCTCCAGGGATGGCGACTCCACCACTTCCCTGGCAGCCTGGTCCAATGTTCGATAACCCTTCCCGGGAATAAATTTTTCCTAATATCCATCCTAAACCTACCCTGGCGCGACTTGAGGCCATTTCCTCTTGTCCTATCACCTGTTACTTGGGAGAAGGGAGAAACCCCCACCTCTCTACAACCTCCTTTCAGGTAGCTGTAGAGAACGATTTTGTACCAAGAACTCTCAGATACGGGGCATAAGCAGGTCCAGCAGGAGCCGACTGGGCAGGTACTAGAGGTTCAGAGAGGTTGGGGACAGAAGAAAGTAAGAACAAAATAATCAAAATAAAAAAGCCGTATACAGTGGGTATCACAATGACAGACAAATCTTTCAAGAGTAAAAAGGCACTTACTTGTGAGCTAATCCTGAGAGGCCACCAGATCTAGCCATATTGTCTTACAGTCCTTACATCCAGGTTTCAAACCTCCAGTCAGCTCCAGGATCTTTTAATACTACACCGCAGCTACATTCCCTCACACGGCTCTGTTAAGTTTTCTGCCAGGTCAGCTCACAGCCAAGTGCTGAAAGGGAAAAGCACCCTTGCCTTTGGATGGCTGCGTGCCACGATGAGCTCAGCTGTGTCAAGCTTCACCCCCTGATTGCAGCCTCCAAAAAAAAAAGCAAGCAAAGAGCACGCTTCCAGCAGGTGGAGAGAGAACCCTCCTGTCCTTTCATCACGCATTTGGTCTCCAAGAAAATGCAAGTTCAGAGTTATACTTTTAATATTAATTTTGAGTTGACCACATCTAAAGGAAAACAGCTGCCAACAGCCACATCCTCGCTTTATAGCTTTGTGATGGGGGGAGGGGAGGCTGGTTTTTTGGGAAAAAAGCAAACACAAGCTTCTCATCTGTTAGTCAAGAAGAATGCAAAGTCAACCACAGACTCATTCCTTCCAAATTTGTAGTTAGTTCATTAGGAATTTAGGATCAGAGCCCTCACAGAGAGGTCAAAGAGTCTTTATGCTGAGACTAGCACAGGTTATGCTTTATATAGAAGCCTTGTATCTGGCCAGCAGATCCAGAGAGGTGATTCTCCCCCTCTACTCTGCTCTGGTGAGACCCCACCTGGAGTACTGTGTCCAGCTCTGGAACCCTCAGCACAAGAAGGACATGGACCTGTTTGAGCAGGTCCAGAGGAGGGCCATGAAGATGATCAGAGGGCTGGAGCACCTCTGCTATAAGGACAGGCTGAGAGAGTTGGGGGTGTTCAGCCTGGAGAAGAGAAGGCACCGGGAGACCTTAGAGCCGCATGTGGCGATACGACGAGGGGCAATGGTTTTAAACTAGAGCAGGGCAGGTTTAGATTAGACATTAGGAAGAAGTTCTTTCCAATGAGGGTGGGTGAGACACTGGAACAGGTTGCCCAGAGAGGTGGTGGAGGCCCCATCCCTGGAGACATTCAAGGCCAGGCTGGATGAGGCTCTGAGCAACCTGATCTAGTTGAAGACGTCCCTGCTTACTGCAGGGGGGTTGGACTAGGTGGCCTTTAAAGGTCCCTTCCAACCCAACACATTCTATGATTCTTTCACTGCTCATCCCATTCACATCCCAGTGAAAAGAAAAACAACGCTGACAAGAGCCCCGCCACAGAAGGGAAGTGCGTGAATCCATGAGGACAGAGGAAGACAGACCACAGAGATCACACATGCGCATCCTACTGGATTGTCGATGATTTACTTACAGCTACAGGGAGTGCAGATGGAACAGAACCTCAAGTCTTCAAAACCAAACACAGCTACACCACGCGGCAGGTGAGATCACCTTGTTGAAGTCACTGCTCCTCGATATTGAGCCAAAACAACAGGGTGGGATTCAAATAACAACTGAACGCCACCAGATACGACAGACATCCACTGTAATGCTAAACTTAACATTATATCTGTTTCTATCATCAAGCTTTAAGAGCAGAAAGCCACTTGCGGCTCAGTCAGGTGAGATTCTTTTAATCTCCATGACCATTACCTCCTGAACTGCACACTTCAGCGTTTAATGCTGCCGCATGTCAGCATGTGATCAAATATTTTTGAAACAAACAAACAAATAAGGCCCACACAAACGCCGCTAGTGGCATTTGGACTAGGTCCCAGGATGAGTAAGTACTGGATCAGAAGGCAGGAAGGGGTCCTACAGGATGTACCTAGTATTAGAAAGGATTGGCTCTTAAAAAAAAAAAAAGCAAAGGGCATCTAAAATAAAATTGATGATGCGAATTAAACAAAGAAAAAAAAAAAACATGATCCCTATAATCCTCTAATCAGCCGCAGGAAGTAAAGGAAATCAAGCTGAGATCATTTCAACATTGGCATTTTTTTAAAGTGGGCAGTAACTTTAAAAAAAGACATTGCACACAAGAAAAGACATTTTCGGTTAGACCAAGTAAATGACTAAATACTTAGAAATATGGCCTGCTCATCACTGCTGAATGTTTTTCCTTTTGCAACTCAAGGACTCGTTTCAGAGAGACACAGAACAAACGAAAAAGCTGGCACTCAGAAGCCTACAGGGAAGAGGTAATGAGATTTCCGATCATTTGACCTACCCTTGCCGCCTTCTCCTGCCTTGTCCCCTCAATCCCCTCTTCACCATGAGTAAATCCGAGACAAGTTTGGGAGGGGGGACGGTTAATACAAGCTGGCAGGATGCTGTTTCAGCAAGTATAACTTTCATGTGAAAGCCAGAAGTCCTACTATGACAGTGCAGTGAGTCACTTGATGACAAGTCATCGAGGCATTTAGATAATGGCTTTGAATTCTAACAAATGACACTGTTTTGCCTCGTCTAACGGAAGGATGTGCCTTTATTGAACCTAGAATTCAAACACAGCCTGTGACCGTCTGCCTCCATTTAAAGACAGCCTACACAGAAAGATACACTGGTTGCGTTCTACTTTCTGCCTTTTAAGAGAGCCCTGAAGGAATCTTGAGGTTTTGGGCTTTTTCTTCTCGAAGAAAGCCCTGCTTTTGCCATTCCCAGCCCTACCCTCACACTTCCTCAACCTTTCTAAAGGGAATCTACACATTTAAATATTTCCAGATATCTCATCAGCAAAACTACCTGCTTGATAGAGGCAGGCAATGAACGAGCCTAAGGCTTCCTCCCCCTACCCAGCCTTCATCCTCCTCCCAAGCCCTGAAGAGGCTGCTTCTTACTGGGGTGGAAGACAAAATATTTTCCCACCCTGCTGTTCATCTGTGTTTTCTCAGTATCTTCAGCATCACAGATGTATGAGGACTCCGCGTCTCATCAATTTTAGGGGTGGCCAGGGAAAGTGAAGATAGGCAGGAGACAAACAATTTAGAAAGGCAAAAGGAAAAACAACCAAAAAAAGGCTTTGAGATATAAGTAAGGAATGGAGACACACAGCAGGAAGAATACAAAAGTTAGTTCCCACAAACACACGACAAGTTAATTTTATTACGATTTTCAGGACTCCCAGCTATGGAAAGAGAGACACCGGTCTGCCATTGGAGGCTACGGCTTCATCAAGGCAAAGTATCAGTTTAATTTTGTCCATACTCCTCAAAATCTGGTTTAGGAACATATGACAGGGATTAAAAAAGGCCTGGAAAAGTAGTTCTAGTCCCTCTCGTTCAGACTTTTTTGGCACGGGCCTGGTAGTGGATGAGACTCCCGCTGCTTTTTGTGAATTTGGTACAGCTTTTTTAATCATTCTCTCTGCTACCTGGGGAGTCAAAATTGTGTAGAAGAATTTCTAAGACACACAAAAAAAAGAGACTGCAATTTTTACCAGACACCTTTTTATCAAGGCATATAGGCTGATGCAACAACCAGAAATTCGATGAGCGAGAAATTAGAAGAGAGATTTTTTTTTATTAGATTAGCATAACTGTGGTACAATACTTGTCGCTGGTGCTGCAGTTCCCCCTCCTTCCTCCCCTCACAACTTCTCTGGCTGTCTGTAACACTACCCAGTGAAGATTTCACTGATTTTGGAGAATTAAGTTACAATGTTAATACCTTATTGTTAGGATGCCGTAGATACCCTCACTTCATCCCACAAAATTAGGAACTGGAGGCTCAAACCAAAGCCTCTCTGTGCTTAAATCTCATTATTTAAGTCTTCAAGGCACACTTGGATCAAATTCTGGCATTTCTCTCTGCAGATAGGAGTGGGAGAAGTCTCTTTTATATGACACAGATTTTTGCATAGCTTTCACATCTCCAGGATCTCGGAGCTTAACAGAAAGCATCAAACACCTTAACACACACCCACAACATGCATACATTTTACCAAAGAACCTTACCAATTACTTTGATTATCAGCAAGCGGATGGTTTAGATCAAGGGCTACGCGGCATTAGCACCATTCATTTCTAGGCCACCCCTTTGAGTTCAGCTCCCAAAGCTTTTTCCGGTATCATCTGCAATCTGCTGCGATCCCGATGCCAGAGATGCGACACTGAAATTCAGCTCGCATCTTATTCCAAAGTGGGACTGAAGACAAGCACAACGTCAGGGCAAACAGGGATGTGAACTATAAGCTTGCGGTTAACATTTTGTGGTTAAACAGGAGAGTTTGCTCTCCTGGGAAGCGCGGCAAGAAAATTCAATCAAACTTCTGTGGAAAAAAGAATTAGCAGTGACCACATCCATGAGAAGCACCATCCACTTCGCAGTCATTCCAGGATCTTTGTTTTACATCTTTATCTTCCTCCAGCCTCCCTCTTGCATGGAAGCTGAGCATTCCTAGACTAATTTCTTACTTGAGCAAGAAGTGCCATGAGTCAAGTGGCTCAAACCCTCTCAAGCAAATCCTTAATTAAAGATATTATTTTTAAAAGCACAATACTTAGTAAAGTATAGAGATTCACATTGGAAATCCAGCTTTAAGTCATTTGAGGTGCCACAAGGCAATTAGATCTGTAGCCTGAAAATTTCTGTACTATGGAGGCCATACGCACATTTCTGAAGAGTTAGGAAAAACGTGACACTTTTCCTTTTCATGAACCAACGTTCCCTTTCACAAACTTGTTCCTTGAATTCCTGAGCTTGAATCAAAGGGTTTTCCCCTCTATATGCACTTTGTTTTGATACAGATTTGTCCAATTTGCTAAAAATTAGCTAGTATATGAATATCTGCCTTTTAGTTTTTGACCCTAACTACAACGACATGAGCCCAATTATACTCTGATTTGGATGACTCTCAATTAAAGCAACTTTCAGTACATAATACCAAGTCTTCCAGTCTATTAAAAACAATGTTTTACTAAATAAAACACAGGCTTGAGCTCCACTAAGAATTAACACATTCTATAGTTTCCAAAGGAAATGACACTAAAATTTGTCTCGAGTGAGGTATCCCTGTAAGGATAAGGACATATGAATTGTTCTATTTCCAGAAGAAATGCAAAATGTAATGGGGGTTTTATAATTGAATGTCTTATCAATTTTAATGAACTTATCAATATTGCATTTCAAAACCTGATGTGTCCATTTGCTGCTAATTCCTTTTTGTTCTACGGTCTTTTTGTGCTCCCTGGTCTTTGCAGCTGTTACCTGACTGTTAAATCCACCTTCTGTTACGAAGGGACACCAGAGTTCAGACTCAGGGGAGTAGTTTAATGAACTAGAAAAGCAAAGGATACATTATAAGCCTGGCCTCTTTTTGTTTTCCCCTTTACCTCAACACACGCTGGGGTTACAGAGCTCAATAATGGCCTCAAACACACGCTGCACCTTAAACAGAGGTTAGCACAGAGCCTTGAGCTAAAACGAATCCAACAGCTTCAGTAGTATAGACAGGATTGGGAAAGGGGGGTTGGAATATTCCTCCCTGCTGCTGCAGGAAATCAGCTTTTCCTTCATCCCAAACAAGTCTGAACTATGGAAGCACGTGAATTCTACGTTCAGCTGTGACTTCAATCCTCTCGAAAGCACGACTGAAATAAGACATTCTTGAAATACCTACTAAAGGCAAATGATAGATTTATCCTGGCACAAAGCCCATAGGTTGCACTTGAAACTGCATCAAGTTCATTTACAGATAGCTGGGGAAATTAAATCCCAGTTTTACAAAAGGATTCCCTTCTCTACTCGTTCTATAGAGGAGTTTGGATTAAGTGGCCAAGCCACTCATATTCTAAGATCAGCAGAGAATGTGCATTTGGGAATACGTAGGTGCAGAAAATAATCTACATTGGAAATTCTTTATGCTAAAGAAGTGATAAGGAATTTCACATTACACTAAGCTTGCTATATGTAAATGAGAAGAAAAACCACATGAAGGAAGCCACCAGTTCAATTAAAAATATTTCTCACTCCAGCTCCTATTTCATGAATAGAACAGAGGCCCTGAGAAATGGGCTTTGTCTTGTAAGAGGCATCATCTAAAATACTTTTGTGCCACTTACAATCATTAAGAGAATGAATAGTCCAGAGTCCTACTAATGCTTAGAGAAAGTAACTCAAAGCCCCAGATTGTGACACCTTAGCAAGCTAGTCTGTCAAACGGTGTCCTAACCTCTTGGATTTGATTTTCCTTCTCTCTGCTGCCATCTGTGAAGTCACCAAATGCCACCAGCTGTACACCATGGACAGACACGCTGTCACTACATGCAGCAAGCTCATAAGAGCAGGAGACAATGCTTTAAGGTAAACTTGCATGACTCCCCCCGCCCCAAGTAATTATTTTCCTCCTCCATTCTCCATTTAGATTACAGGTATGGACTGACTTTATGGCAAAAGAAGAGAACAAAAGGCATGAAAGAAGGCTTTATACCCCACTTGTGTGCAGCACGTACTTGCCACTTGGCTTTCTTGTAGTCCCACAGCTACAGGCCCACCTAGATCAGATGTTTGCAGCTAGATGTTGTCTGCTTCAAGGTAGTCACAATATATTACGTGCATTGCCTCTCACATGGTATTGGCATCACAAAGGGCTACTGTAGGAGAAATTGTTTCTTTTCAGGAAGTACATTTGGTTACTACTTCTGCAGTCTTCTGATTTGGCCTGCTTTTCCCAAATTAGGACCTTTCTTCTCTCCTATTACCTTTTTTTTTTTTCCTTTAAACCTACGATGACAAAAAGATGCCTGGTTTGCCACCGCATTACTTCACTGACTTTAGACAGGAAGTAGGAAATAGAATGACTTTAAGGTAGTTCTATCAGCTTAAGAGTGAAATAAACTAGCTACATAGAAGGTCAGAGTGCAAGAAGGAAAGAAACCATGGAAGGAAAGTTATTGTTTAACCTGCATCTCAGACTAGACGCAAGAGATAGAGAAAAGCCATCATTAGCTACCCGACTGGAAGCTGGAACACTTGGATTGCCAGTTTGAACAGCTATTCCAGCACCTAGACAATTTACCAGAATTATATTAGCACACAAAGCAGAACTGAATACTTCCACTTTTTCTTCAGATTCCCCTGGAAATGCACTGAATCAGAATGGCTTGTTTCCCCTTCCCCCAACAAACAAGTGCTAAAATGAAGGGAACTCGTGAAAGCTATGCTACAAGAGTGCTTTTGCCAGTGGGTTTGTTAGCGATGCTGCCTGCCCGCATCCCCGCGGTGAGAGGAGTGAGCGAAACTCCTCGCAGCCACCTGCTGCCACATACAACGCAGTACATGGGAGACAGAGGAGACCAGGGTGACTACAAAGAGGAATCAGCATTTTTAGAGTGCAATTCTCTGACCTATTTTAAAACGCCGACCTCAGGACGATACGTACCACATTCTAAAAAGGCCTCTTCCTCTCTCCTGATCATACTGGGCGCGTGGGGAGACTTGTTCAGCTCTGAGTATCTATGTTTTCGGCTCTGAGCATCTCTTTTCAGCTCTCAGCATTTCTGTTTTCATCAAGCGAATCCCATGAAGGGCCCTGAAACTGTGACATGTGCCCCATCGCCATGTGCTGAAAAGGAGACAGAGCGTGGGAGGACCCAAAGACTCGTCTAGAGCTCTGAGGATGTGCCTGAGGAGGAACAGGAGAGAAGTGAGCTTCCCCCCCTGCACAAAGCCAGGAGCTGTCACCACATGTGGCAGCAGTGAGTGTTGCCCCTTACAGCCGTAACGTCCACGTTTACACGTGCAGTGCCCCAGTTCAGAAATTTCAGGCTTGGACTTAAGTTTGAGTAAAACCTGGTTAGCATAAGCACCGTCAGACATTTTCAAGCTATTCATTCCTAAAGAGCATCACATGCCTTATGCTCAGAAGGGAAGAACTGATCACAGTGACTTACGTGCCACATGAGTGGGCATCTGCTGACAGTCCCAGTTCCGCCGCCACCAAAGGGAATGGACCCAGCCATTCCCATCTCTGGGAACAGGGGTGCAAAGCAGTCTTCCCCCCCGGTGAGAGCTCTGCATGTGCATAAGACGAGTCATGTGCTAGTCAAATTATTTTCTCCGTAAAAGCAAGCCCTCGCTATCAAGCAGAACATGCCTACATTTTCCCCAATTCCTACACAGGCCAAGACATCAGGCTGAGAAAATGAGTTGAGCTCCTTGCCAGGCATAGAAAAAGCCTCTTTCACACAATACGATTCTGGCACACAATATTCTTTTGCCTTCCCATAGAGGTGAAAAGCCAACAAGAAAAATTCTTGTACCTGTCAAAGGGCTAACAACTGACTAGGCTTTAAGGAAATACGACTTTTGGTTTTAGTTGCCTGGTTTCAGTCTGTTTCTTGTCTGTCCTCACAAAGAGTGGTTGTTTTTCTGATCATTTACGAAGTCTATTTCCTTCTGTTATCTGCTGCTGACAGGATGAACTGTAAACCCAGATCACTTTAAGGGTGGAGCTCTGGATCATTTCTGTATTTTACTACTGAGAAAAGTCTATTTCAGCTTTAAGAATATAAGGGAACTAGACCATAACAACTAGCTTTTGAAATTACAAAACTTCCTACACTGAGGAAGCAAGACAGGTGCACAAAAGGGAGAAAGAAGGAAAGAAGCTCACTCATTTGTAAAAAAAAAAGAAACCCAAAACACTAGTTAGCAAACCAGATGAAATTCACACACTTGTAGTCAAAGCTTTGAGAAAAGGTCTGCGCAGACCTGGAAAAGGATACATAAGAATCAGCACTAATCAAACAGTTCTTTGACCTCTCAGGCAAAAAGAGCTAGCATCAGTTTTCAATCCAGTGCGTGCATGGCAGTAAGAAACACAAGAAACAAGCAATATATTTTCACTTGTGGAAGTTATGCTGGACTTGTCACACATTTCTTCCAATATTCCCGAGATGCATGGAAAAGCATGAATCAAAAGCCTCACATTGCCCTACTCTTTTTTTTTTTTTTTCTGAGCAACATCCAGAGTACACAACATTCCCTAAAACCAGTCAAAGGATTCCCGCTGCCATGCTACAAAAGCATTTTTCTCTTCAACTTTATTTTCGGTTTCCATTTCCAGGTTAAAGAATGGCAATTATATCATCCCATTTAAAGAAGTTGGTCCCCCCCAACTAGGCTCAGAAAAGCTAAATACCCACCCAGCTTATCAGTCTCCAGTCTGAAACTCCAGCTTTATTACACTGTACAGCTAAGAACAAATTCTGTCCCGTGGCACAAGGGCAATCCAGAGTTTAATAGATTTATTCACATTTCCACCATACCTTCTGTTCTCCGTGCAGAGATGAGCTTTACTTCTCCAACTTAAAAACCAGCAGGGAAAAGCAATTTCTAAGCATCCAGTGGACACACTCAGAAACTGTTCCACAAGGAGGAGTTTTTCCAGCCTTATCCTAAAAAGCTACGAGCAAGATTAACACGCCCACACTAAGAGATGTTAGAACAGCAGACGGGAAAGATGCTCCCTGCGTTTGCCAGATCATGTGTGCAACACCAGGAAACTCCAGGTATGGAGAAGGGGGAGGTAGTTCAGCGAAAGGCACCCATGAGTCACTGTACAAAGAGTAATTGCAAGCAATGAGAACAAACATTCTTCCGTCTGTGCCCGACACAGCCATTTCACCCAGCTACAACACCCGCTTTCACTTTGAAAAGCTTGGCTAACTAAACAGCTTTTACAGTTGTTCTAACATATATGTGTATATATATCCCATACTTAATCGCCACATAAAGTATATGCCTTACAGGCAGTAACAGGTCCCCAGTAAAGAGACAGGTTTTGACATTTATTTATAAATCTTGTTCTTGAAGAAAAACTCCTGGAGGTAATGTCGGAATAAGGATCAAGTAGCGCTCAGCAGGAGCAGATGCACCGTGACACACACACGGATGGAGCCAGCTATTCACAACAATCATGAATTTTAAGCCCGCTGGATAACAAAAGCAGCAAGAACAGGGACTGCAGGCATGGGAGAGCTGTGGATTGGGGCATTTCCATGCACAGTGGGAGAGAGAAGCGCTCGGACCCGAGGGCTCGTCCTGCTGGTGCTGCCTCCTCTCCTTCGAGCTCCCAGGAGCACCCAGAGGTGCCACCCATCTCACGATGTCCCTTCACTGCTACCCACTCCCCAGGTAGGACCCCCTGCTTTGAGCAGGAGGCTGGACTAGGGACCTCCTGAGGTCCCTTCCAATCTGAATTATCTCACGAGCCTAAATTCGGCATCGCTTCTAAGTACTTTGAAAGCAAAAAGCCGCGGATTCAGGCACACACACGGGCGGAAGGATGAGGGGGCGGGGGTGGGGGATTAAAAGACAAGCTCCCACCTCTCCATCCCTGCTCATCAGCCACACAAAGCCCGGGGCTGCATCACCCCATCGCCCAGCAAGGGTCCAGCTCCTCTCAATTCTTTGTGTTTGCCCGGAGCACCCGCCCCCTACAGCCGAAGGCAGGACGGGGTGCTCGGCAGAGACTCTGGGCTGAGCCCCGATTCCCTCCGCCCCGGGACCCCAACCATGCGGCCCCAAACGGGGGTGGGGGTGGGGGGGGCAGTGCTGAAGCCAACTGCCTTTGTTAAATGAATGAGCCGGGGAGGCAGGAGGAGGGAGGCAGGAGGAGGGAGGCAGGAGGAGGGAGGCAAGCTGGTACCCCCCTCCTGAAAGAAAAGGTGGTGGGAGGGAGGAAGAACAAACCCAGCCGCTCAACCCCTTTGCAAACTCCCCGACGACAAAGCAA
>VYZM01008042.1:110277-128931 GCA_013398915.1 Dromas ardeola
CCGAGTGGCCCGGGGTGAAAAGTTTTATGGGGGGTGGGGGGGGTGGTACCTTCCCGCTGCAGCGGATCTGGAGCCCGGAGCTTGTTTCGCTTGGAAATCCTTGGAAATCCGCCCCCGGCACCTGGGAGCTGCGGGCCGTACCCGGCTCCTTTGGAGGGCAGAGGGAAGGAAGGAGGGAGCGGCGTTGACCTGGGACGTAAAAGTCTTTTCGTGATCACGCCATCAACGGAGCAACGAGGCGTGGAGCGGATCACCGGCAATTCCACCCTTTGGAATGACTTTATTCCTGTTATTTGTGTCGCACCGTGCTCTGGCAGAGCTCCGTTGGGCTGGGGACTGCGTGCGTGCAGATCCAAAAAAGGCAAGAATAAAATGGGCTCCGCTCTCGCACAAGCCGAGGCGTCGGTACCTTATATTGCAGGGATGCGTTTGCTCTCCCGGCGATCTCCCAAAGCTCGCTGGAAAGTTGTCACCCCGGTGAACCGGAGTTTTGCGGCTCAGCGTTTGTGCTCTGCCGAGAGTGGGGGGAAAAAAAGAGGAGGGATTTGATTGCACAGACGTAGGGCTGCAGCGCGCTCAGAGCAGAGCACCGGCACGGTGAGGTTGTGTACGTGGAACACACAAAAGTGAAATGTTAAGTGAAGCAGGTAGATACAGACATAAAGGGAGACAAATAATACAGGTCGCCACCCCAGACCTGACTGTTATGCTGAGATGGCACTGGCCCAGGTTGCCCAGAGAAGCTGTGGCTGCCCCATCCCTGGAGGTGTTCAAGGCCAGGCTGGATGGGGCTTGGAGCAACCTGGTTTGGCGGGAGGTGTCCCTGCCCAGGGCAGGGGGTTGGAACTAGATGATCTTTAAGGTCCCTTCTAACCCAAACCATTCCATGGTTCTACGGCATGCCCGTATATGACAGATTCAGACGGCGCTGCCACAGTCTTGCCCTTCCCCCTTGTACCAGCGTTTATCAGTTCCCCGTGATAAGTTTGTTCGGGAGCTAAACCAGCAGAAAATTAACCCCGCAAAAATAAACAAGTGGAGGAAGGGAGAATCCGAGTCTGGGGTGAGTCTGCAACACAGCCGATGACAACCAGCTTAACCTGTTGTGGAACTGCACATTTAGAGTTACGTCCCTCTGTTGGATACATTTAAAATTGGACACGCGCACAGAGAGACTGCGTGAACTCCATAGTCTGCGCTCTGGCTGCAGCATAAAGGTGCTTATGGCAGTACAGGGCAGCGTTATCGGTGTCCTCAGACCAGGACAATCGGTCACTTTGCTTCAAAAGCAGCCACAATCATCCTGTGTCAAGGATCCCACAGTTATGTGGGAGCTGGGGGGGAACGGAGGAGAAAACCGCACAGCTCAGCTTGAATGCCGGATCCACAAAGGGGGCACCATCAAAAAAAAACCCTGAGAAGTTACCCTTCAGCCCTGAACTGAGACCTAAAGAGTAACTTCCTTTTGTACCGCACTCAAAATCACAAAGCCTTTTCCGAAACAGGGGTGCACCCTGATAATCTAAAAAATAAATCTTGAAGCCAGGCAAGAATGCGGACCAAAATACTCACAAACATGCCACGTTCGACAAGATATTTTACCAAACACATTCATTTAACCACTTGGAGAATGGCTGCGTAAGGCAATAGCCGTGCTTGACCTAAGGCCTGGTCCGTGTACAGCTGGCGTATTGCTCTAACAGCCCCTGCTATAGCTGTGTTTGTATCTGTATAAAGGTACTTAAAGCAGCGTGAAATAACCAGGACTTTAATTATAGGTGCTTTTAAAGCCACTTCAACGTGAAAAAAAGACTTTGTCTGTACTCAGATTAACTCAGTTCAGACGTTGTTTCAATTAAATCTTCGTATATTCACTGCCAAGGGATCTCACCAGAACATTCAGAACTGTATTCTTACGTTTAGTTATTATCCTACTCTATAGTAATATGGCATCCTAAAGAGATATCCTGAAGGGATATCCTGGGATTATGATACAGTTTTCTAAATTTACCCAAATATTAAGACTCCTTTTTCTGAAGCTATCGCTGGGTATTTCAGAGGGAGCTCCCAAACAAAAGGAGGGAGAGGCATTTGGGATGTCCATGAACCACATCAGAATGGGATATCGAGCTACCGCTGCAAGCCAGAATTTGGTACTTGAGAAAGGAATGAGTGAAATGTGGATCATTTTATTTGCATTATAAGCACTCAGAGCAGAGAAAGCGCTCAGGGGGTTTTCAGGGAAAGGATTCATCTTGCCTTGTACTCAGGATAAAGTCAGACGGCCCTCTGCCAGTAGGAGAGGGAAAAGGGGATTTCTTACACCTCAAAAGGGTCTCTTGTGTTCCGCGGGAAGAAGCCTGGCACCAGGCCCCAGCCTCAAAGACTATCTCTGTTGAACAATCGATTTTACAGTGATCATATAAGAACCGCGTTTTCCTCCCTACAGGCGTACAGCAGAACGAGCAGTCCAGCTGCCACTGGCCACAGCCTGGCCATTTCTTTTTTGTCAGCCGTACCAGTACTGATAGTTCTTACCCTGCTGTGCATCTCTGCTCCTGAGCTACCCCCTGCGCTGTGCCAGCACAGCTATGTCATGGAAGGGACCAAGGATCCTCCAAAGATTCTCCTGGGTGTTTTCCAGCCAGATCAAATCCCCAGATATCTTGGCTGACAGAATGCAGGGGCAACACAAGAGCATGTGAAATCACAGAAGCTAAATCTCAGCTGAGGGACAGTAACTTGTTATGACATACCAATTTAGTCACCTGCAATCATCCGTCCCCTCCTTTAATCTGCTCTAGCAATTAGAGACAAATTGCCCACAGCCTACAAGGAAGAAACCAGAGTTCATGAATGGCTTGAAAACTAATTACAAGTCTCCAAGCCTTAGTAGTCAGGCAAGGATTGTAAAAAGACAAAAAAAAAAGAAAGACGGCGTAATGTAGTCATACAGTACACAATTATAAAGTTCCTCAGCCAAAGATACCACTGCGAAGATGCAGAAACAGCAAGCAGCGGCAAGCAAAACTGAAGGTGATGGTGGGTCAGCATACTACTGCCTGGAGGTTTCTCACCCAGTAAATCAGAAGTCAATCCAGCAAAATAATGTTGTTACAGTGGTGTGAAGCGATGAAGAAGACAGACTGTGATTCATCGCTGCCCTACATATCATATAAACTTGTACAGTTCTGCAAAATGTACGTAAAACACTTCCAAATCAGAACTATCTCCTTTTCATTCTACTTTGTCCAGATAACACAACAGACCAAAGCAATGCGGAATGTATTTCTGGACACAAATCCATAATGCACAAGAGTAAATGCTTTCTCTGAACAAACACACAAAAGCACGTCAGCAACAATCTTTCATTTCCTCAGTAAGTTTTAGGGTGTTCTAGTGCCAGAAAAGCCAAGTAGCAAAATAACAAACGGGCCAAAACACCTGACTGGTGGAGAGCAGCATCTGGTTCCTATCTCACATATCCTGACATTAGATGGTGTGAAATACCCATCAGAAAGGAAGTTAGAATTGCTTCCAAAATGTGTGCAAGAAGCACATTACACCTGGTGTGTATTTAACACAGATACGCATTTCCTACCATCCCGGAGAAAGGTTTGCTAAGATCTATCTGCCTAAAATCAGATCAAATCCAGGGGTAAGAACCAGGGCTGCCATTTTAGCAAAGGTGGCTCTGGATTACACTTGTTTGATCTTAGCACTCTCTGCTGTTTTATCAACTGAAATTGAAAAATCCACCTTAGGCACTACCATTTCTCGGTATTTGGCTGTATCCGGTTGTTTCACTCTGCTTAAATGGTTAGAGCGTCATACCGGACACGTTCCCACTTGCCACTTGGTCCTTCATTTCTGTATCGAGAGGCTCACAGTAAGGAGTCAGGATCTGTCTGGTACGGGTATAACAGTCATTACAACCTGGTACTTTTTTTGATGCTTAAATCCCAACTCATTAAGGTTTTCCTTAAGGGTTACTTTCTTGTTGGTTAAAATACCCTATAACTGATTGAAAACTCGGAGGAATCACCATGCCATCCCGATTTTAAATCATCTCTTACCGCTTCATCGAAGTCCTGGAATCCGGCAAAACCTCTGGTGATGAATACACTTTTACATTCCAGATCTCCTTTAGCCAGGAAATTGCAGAGAGACAGCTAAAAGCACTCAGTGCTTGGGTGAGCAGTCGGCAAGTCAGGGTGAATACTAGAGAAGCCACAAGTGACTATTTGATTCTGGAAGCCTTGTGTATCTCTGGAAGTCATAAAATACAGATGGGTAATGGCTTAACAATGAGGTCAGTCTTTGATTCATTAGCTAACAGCTGAATCTAAGCACACATCCCAGTTTTGAGGCATCCTGCTAATTCAAGCTTAAACCGATGGGGAGAGTTTTACACGGCACTGTAAGTTTCCGCAGAGCTGTACTGGATCCTGGTTTTGACTTAGATTTTGTATGTTTTCTCAACAATCGGAAGGGTTTTGTTTCTCGAAAAAATACTACTGGTAATCTTAAGTAAAAAACATACTGAAATGCCATAAGCTTTTTTGGAGGGGGTGGAGCTTAAACTTCAAACGCATTGGGTCAGCCGCTGGAGCTATGTAAATTTGCACCAGGATCTGACCATTCGCATTTTAATCCCACGTTGTGCAAGAATCTGTGGAGATGAGTGCCGTAACAGAAAAGCCTGCTTTCAGCTATTAAAAACAGTATCGACGTGCTCCAAAAGCAGGCATGAAACTAGCGACAGAATTTCCTCTTTTAACCTCCCGACTGCAGTCGAAGCTGTACTTCCCTGCATCAGAACTTCCCTCTGCCTGCAGTCCAAAAAGCCCCTATCCATCCCTGCCCAGGCTCTTCCCCAGCTGTTTCTTGAAACATCCAGTCCTACTTCCTCCCTTTTCCCCTTCCCTTTGTCCCCGCCGCCTTACTTTATCATCCACCTCACTTTCAAAAGTCCCTTCCCTTCCTGATCCCACAAGGATACACATGCAGTAGATGCTCCTTTAGTGATCAGTGCTTCATCTTGACTGGAAATCATGACAGCAACTCTGCTTTGTAAAATACAGGCGGTGTTTCACGGCAGACGAAGAACAAGGCACCCAGGGAGAGCGAGAGGGGCACCGTCGGGAGGTGGGGGAGGTCATAAATACTGCTTATTCACTTGGGCCTTTGGAGCATGAAGGAACTTGCTGACAGAGCAGGAAGTGTGGAAAGTAGCGTGGTAAAGGCAGACAAACATCCCAAGCGCATGAGAGCGTGTCTCCAGACTGGCAAAATACCTGCAGAAGTCCCAGAACGAGCTACGGTTGCTGCCTCTTGCTGCCAGTACAAGCAAGCGGCCCTGACCTGCGACGTGTGCCAGAGCCTTCTCGGGTCCGGCTGCGTGACTGTCATGGCCTGGGGTGTGAAGAGGTTCTCTGGACTGTCCCAGAACCATGACTGTAATCTTCTCTCCTCGATACAAAGAAATCAGGAAAAAAAATAGCACCGTGTTGCCCAAAATGTAAATTTGCTGCCCAGAACAGTGTTTCCAGCAGACAAGTCTGTGACAGGTTTTTCCTGCCAGGATTCAGCTTACAGAGTTGCAATGGTTTTATAACACACACTCAGAATCGCTTTTATGTCCTATAATTTTCTGTGCATTTTATTCTGTCTATTTTACCATAGAGCTATGATGAGATAAACCCTTGTCTGTGAGCATGTGGAAGAACACAGTAGAAACGGATTTACGCGTAACTTGAGCTTGACAACTCCTGCTGAACCAGTAAGAAATCCAGAAAAACACTTCTGAAAGTGAAACTAATCCAAATTACCCTGAACTACGTTATTTTTTAAAATGTCCTTTTACCTATAAGTGGGGAGAAATAAAAAAGAAAGCAAAGCAACAAGGGAGGCAACTCTGAAAGTCTGGTAAAACAGACTGCAGTAAACTTACCTTTCACTAGGGACTGCCCAAGTTTAATGGACTGTCTTATAAAGAAAATAATAATAAAAATAATTTAAAAATCAATTAGCTCTTCCTCTCTTTATTGATTTTTTTAAAGTATGCCTCTGGAGAGCTTCCGCTGCCGGTATCAGGGTTTAAAAAAAAAAAACTAGGTAATACAAGAGAGAGTCTGAATGAGACATCAGCCAGGGACTCCTAATCCAGGGCTACTTATTACTCAAAACCTTACAAAAGCGGCTCGTTTTTCTACACAGAAAATCTTGGCTGCTTTGGAGCACACCGTAAACAGAGGCGGCTGAGCCCGAAAGAGATTGTAACAGTGTAATGGTATAACAAAATTAGATTCTTTTGCTGGTTTTGCCGAGCGTGTTCAAACTGAATGACTCTGAGGACCCAATCCTGGTCTGACTGCAGCCAGCGAGAGATTTGCCACACATCTCAGAGAGAACAAAACCAGCCCTTCAGTCATAGCACCTCTGCCAGATTTTGTTTCACACCCTGCCAAAATGTCATAGCTTGAATCACTTCAGTAGCTTGAGCCGTTTAAAACTGGACTGAACAAAACCCTGGAGAATAAACTGCAGAGAGGAATCTTCCCCTGCTCTTTCCCTTATCTCTGCTATTCTGCCTCACCAGGTTACATGAATAGCAACCCAAAAGTGCAGAGCACTGGCAGACACGGAGTCTCTGGGCATTTCAGATGCTTCACAAGCTGTGAAAATATGAAACCACCATCCTTCAGTTCTACCTATTTGCATTGTGTCCAAGGTGGACTAAAAGTGGATCATAACACAAAGATTATAGAGTAGCTGACTTCAGATGTTTTGGAAAAACTACACTGAATTGGAGATATTTGAGATATGGTTTTAAACTAGAGCAGGGCAGGTTTAGATTAGACATTAGGAAGAAGTTCTTTCCAATGAGGGTGGTGAGACACTGGCCCAGGTTGCCCAGAGAGGTGGTGGAGGCCCCATCCCTGGAGACATTCAGGGCCAGGCTTGATGAGGCTCAACCTGATCTGGTTGAAGATGTCCCTGCTCGCTGCAGGGGGGTTGGACTAGATGACCTTTAGAGGTCCCTTCCAACCCAACACATTCTATGATTCTATGATATTTCACGGCAGCTTCAAACATAGGTGCAGTTAAATTCATTTAAAGTGCAAAGTAAAGGTCTTCAGGAACAGAATCTGCACTGACCCAGCGCACGCGAAGTATCGTAAAAACAGCAAGATTAATTCACATTTGTGGAGCAACATTAACTCATCAAAAAGCTGGAGAGGTGGAGCATCCATTTTGATATTTTGGCCAGCTTTGATAGTTAATCCAATAGAGGGAGCTATAAAAGCTCAGGGGCAATTTGGCTGAGGACAGGGACACCGGTGATTTAATTATACTGGTTGGTCACACTAAAACCAAAGTTACACTGGGGATACAGATCACTTCAGGCCTGCCAAGAGAGCTGGCCCTGCAGAATTCCTTTGATATGATGTACATCTTCATGCTCTCCAAATTGCTGATGAGTCAGGGATTGTTCTGCAGGACACAGGAAATCTTAATAAATTAATTTTAATGCATAATCCTTTCCAATTGCTTCCTAGCATGTACCTGCAGGAACTGCAAAATAACAACATACAGCCCCCTGAACTTTTTCACTCGCTGCCTTAGCATATTACATAGATCTTCCAAAACTGCCAGGATAAAACTGAGGTTTCAGGAATATGACATTCTCTAACTTTACATTCCTCTCAAGCTGCCTCTGGAATCAGAGGAGTGTCAAGTTGCACTAGTCATGGAAGAATAACTTCATTTAGGATCTTCAGTTTAGACAAAATGCACCCATGTAACTGGCAATAATTTCTTTGATGAGGTTTCTGTCCTCAATCTCCCCATCTTGTCTGGGTTTGTTAATTAACAGTTTTAGGGCTGGCTATCACGTTTTTCTTTTTGCCACATTTTCTGGGATATGTAGAGATTCTTATCAAATTATTCAATTCTTACTAAATAATGAACTTCATCAGCATAAATTAATCACCAAACCATCCTATGAGCAGTATTGCAGATGGGGAAAATGAGGTAAGAGCTCAACCAGTAGCCTCAGGCCATGCAGCGAAACTACTGCCATTATGCTTCCTGAATTCAGGCGTTCCTGTCTCCCAGTTCTGTTCTCAGACCAGATCAATCCTGCAAACTGCCTCTGAGCGCTTCCAATTACGGCAGATACAAACCGCGTGGAACTGACCTGACTCAGTGCAGTCATACAGAGCCCTGATCTTCAGCAGGCAGGTGAACTACAGGGAAGAAACATTTAATATTGTCGTTTGCATCAGGTTGGCAGCCTGTGTCCGAAGGCTTTGCGTTAGCAGAGTGCAGCCTTGCAAAAAACCATGATACTGAAAGTTATTCTCTGTTGACGGTGGCCATTATCCCACCCAGACCGGAAGATGTTAAGTGGCTGTAAAGATAAAAAGGGCCTAGGGGCGTAAGGTAAATAATTTTCAAAGAACCGTGGAGAAAGTGCTGATGTGTGCGGACTGTGTTTGAAACAGTGTGGGAAAGCTGCTTGCTCACGGGGAGCTGGGGTTGGGAACATTTAAGTTACATGCTGGACAATGCTCTGTTGTGAAATCTGTGTATGGAGGATTTCTTATTTTTTGCACGTAAGCCTAGATTTCTGGGAAGAGCACATCTAATAAAACCATATTCAAGAGGACCGTGCTGAACTAATTGTTCTACCCCTTTAATTTTTAAGTGGTTACAAAACAATGAAGCTCTCAGTTCTTTACACTTCACAGGGGAGAACGTACAAAGAGCTGCTTAATCTCTTTCAGTTCAGCTCTTTTATTCTCATGGGTATCCAGTTGCAAGGTATCAGTCTCGGAATTCTCAGCTGATGCCCAAAGCAAAGTGCATCCAACTGTAAGCTCTTGTTTTAACATGCTGTTTGAGGACCGACCAGGTTTCAGCACGAGCGTGTGAGGGTTGCTCTGCCTAAATCCATTTGACATTGGCAGAGGAGCAGTATCACAAAATCCAGCAGTACTCACTCATTCTGATGATGAAATGCCGAGTAAGCGCTTTCACAATGCTGGGCTAATCTTAACGCTGATGTTTGCGATCTAGAAGGAAGCAAGCCATACAACTAAAGTAGGCATGTCACCAAGGAAGATCGGAATGCTTCCTGTTTGGTTTTCCAAATAATTATTTCATTTGCTTGTAACAGAGACCAGCTTGCAATTCAAGTATTGTATGGTTTTTTTCATTGCAAACTGCAATTAAGGAATCAGATGGCAAGATATAAATCATCTCACAGGATCAGCTAGGAAAGAATGGTGAAGCCAGACAATATTAGGGATTCAAATTAATTTTCTCCCTTTATTGCCAGGCAGTCTCAAATGCAAAGAGGAAAAAAGCAACATAAATATAGTTAAGGTAATAAATTAAAACCTGGATGCTAAATTAATTTGTTAAATTTGCTAAATTAAAATACTAAATTTGGCTCAGTCACTTAGCAACAGCTGCATCAGTTTAAGATGTTGCCGTTCTGCAGCTGTTAGCTGTCACCTTGGGTTGGAGCTCCCATCCCTCTAGCAAAGTCAGCAGAAGGAATGCGTGCCTACATTTTACCTGCTCCTCTCCAAAATCCAGCGTCTTCACTCAGATGTATCGTTATCAACCATCTACAAGCTTGGCTTTGTCGTCAGGTAGAAGCCCCAGAACACGTTGGTTCTGACAGCTCTGATGTGAAGCAGTAACCCACACCAGAGGGGCAGAACAAGCAGTCAACGTCTGAAACTGCCATAGCAATACTCACCAGAGTACATCCATCAATGCCTGAAGCTAAGACGAAAGCAGAATTGCGAATAAGCATGAAAATGCCCAAGGAAATAAGGGCAAGAAAACTTCTACTGGATTTTTGTCGTGGTGTAGCAAACAATTTAGGAATTACTGGGCCCAAAAGAAGGAGCCTTAAGGTTGGAGAACACCCCAGGGGAAAAGGAGCTCTAGTCTTGGTCCAGGCTCTCTTGAGTACTTAGTTGCAATGCTGCTGCACCCGTGGTTATTCACTTATTTCCTGATGTGACTGCGTGTGCTGTAATGTGTGTGTTCAGTTCAGCACTATCCCCTGTGAGGCAGGTGTGCTTGGAGCACAGCTTCCAGACCACAACCCTCAGCAGATGCAGGCAAAGGAATGCCTACTCTGAGGATCCCGGGTAGAGTTAAGAGCAATACGGGAGCTGAACTGCTTGCCAAGACAGCATCCAGCCCAATGTGCACGAGGACAATTTAGAGTGCAAGAAACTTTGCCAGACGGAAAGAAATCACTTAGCTGGTGATTTTGGAGGATCATGCTGATGAACCTACACAGCTAAACTCCAATAGGATAATTCTTAGAATTTAATATTTTAATCCTTAAGATATTCCTGTCAGAGAACACCACTGGAACAAACAGATTACGTAAGTTACAGTCACATAAAGAGAATCTCTGTGGCCTGGTGCTCACACTTTCTTGTTCAAGTGGATCACAGAAGTGTCTTTCTAGGAGCTGCAGCATCTCCACCTTCACTGAATGCCCTTGGGCAGGGCATCATGGTGTATCTAGAGCAATGGCGGAAGATGATCTGCCAGGTATCACGGTTTGCTATCCATCAGGCTGGAACTCCCTCAAACACCGTGATGTTTTTTTCCCATGCTCTCCTTCGAGAGGAAGAACTTAAGAAAATACACAAGAATAACACTGCAGCCTCCTTCACATCATATTAAAATGTAGGCTAAGGAGGACGCCTTCATACCGCTCAGCCACAAGGAAGCAGTTGGTGTGCTGGAAATGCTGCTCACTGTACTAATCATCATCATTTTTCATTGTGTTGTCTCTTTTCATGAACAGAAAAAGACAAGAATCAGTTTTTCTGCTCTTACCCTGTGTATACACTGTGTAGTCACAAGGGATGCCACAATCCCTTTGCCTGGGGAAGTGGTTGAGGCACCATCCCTGGAGGTATTTAAAAGATGGGTAGACGTAGTGCTTAGAGATATGGTTTAGTGATGGGTTTTGTCAGAGTTAGATTGATGGTTGGACTCGATGATCTGAAAGGCCCCTTCCAAGCTAGGCGATTCTATGATTCTATGATTCTAATCTCTGGCTGATGCATTTGAGATCTAAAAACCAAGCAGACAAAACATGCACCTAGCCTGGGCCATGCAGTCATTCAAATTTTGTTGAATGCACACACATGAAAATCATACCTGAGCCACACGTATCATACAGACCAACATCAATGTTTCCATCCGATGTTTTTATTTGTACCCCCAATGGCGAGGCAACGGCTTGCAGGTACCACCGTAACACTAATTATGATTAATAACAGCTTGCTAAGCCCAAGCTCACAGCTCCAGCATGAAACACCCACTTTCCAACTGCCCACTGGTACTGAAGAGTGCAGGAGTTGTGTTTATTTCCACTGGGAGCAGCCCATCCTTGTGTACAAATGGAGGAAAACCACCCAACATTGCAAATATATGACTAATCTCTGTAACAGGCATCGTAAATATAGCCAGGAAAACAGACCCAATAAACTAAGCGGGCCTGATTCTCCTCTGCTCAGTATCCTTCATAGTCATTTATGTTATGACATGGAGTATCAAGAGTTCATCACCTCTTTTTTTAACCTCCGTTTTGTTCTGCACCATATGTACATACATAAATTAGAGCTATTAAAAAAAAATCCACGCCACTAGTAAGCCCACTTAAGCTTTTGTTAGCCTACGTAGGAACTGCATGTGGTTCCTTCCTACTACAGGAGCTAAGTTTCCTTCAGCAGACAGTCCTCATGCACAGGTAAATGTGGAACAGAGTATTTGTGGGGAAACATGAAAAAGAAGTAAACAGGATGCTATTATTAAACAAATTCTGATCACAGATTGACAGTGGCCATATTTTTTTCCTTGTTTTCTTCCACGAATCCTGTAAGATAATGTGATGACTAAGAAGATCACAAAACCAGCGGCAGGTTATTAGGCCCACTTAATAAGGGAAAATAAATTTAAAAGCATAAACTTAAGTTACTTAAAAAAATAAATCAGCTCAGCAAGCAACTCTAATCCTCAAAAACTGTATAGGAAGTCCTCCGTTTCCAAAGTGTTTCCCCCTCCTTAGCCTTCCTGTTTTGTTTTGGTTTGTTTTTTTACCAGCACAGCTATTTGCAGGTGTTCAGGGTGAGCAGCAATGCAGCTGAAATTACTGCTTTGTATGGGGTGAGGAATGCTTCTAGCAGCTTCCAACTACAGAACAAGTCTCCTGTCTGGCCAGGCACTGTCAAATGAAAGACTCTGCTGTTTTACCTGACAAACTGTGTTGTTCTGCTGCCAAAACCTCCTCCTCCTTCCACACTGACCCTTTCCCTTCTGACTGGCCCAGCCTACCTGTCCTATTCTTCATCCACTCCAAATATTGGAAGAGAGCCCACCCAGCCCCAACAAGGAACTTGGATTTTCTGACTACTTCCCAGAGCATGTTTTCAAGCACATCCAGATTCTGGTATATAAATCAGATGATCGATAAAACCAAGACTGACAGATTTCCCTTTTAGGCCCACTCTGCAAACCACTTCCCAAACCAGCTAATTAAGTCTTAGTCTACTTCATATAATACAGGAAAACTGACCTTTTGTAGACTTATTTAGGCACTATGGAGAGAGTGGAATTTGCACGTGCCCTGGACTTACCAGCAGACCATGTCAAGCATTCAATCACTTCATCCAATCATAGGCAATTTAGCATATCCAAATCACACAGGCCTCAAAAAACGTGCGCAACCTACACACACGCAGTGACGATATCCTGACATCTGCTAGTCCTCAACCCAGACCGAGCTTGGCAAACCCAGGATACGGTTCGCCCCCTTTGCCGTTTACCTGCATGTTCTCCACGAGTCTTTCCTTCGCAACCTGTTAGTTTGACGTAGATAACGTGGCACAAAACCAACCAGTTTAATGGGCTCACGGGACACAATCATGAAAAATCCCAAATAAGTAGGGAACTTTGAACTCGCCTGTTTACGTCACCGTTCTTGCCATAATCCTCACTTTCGCCTGTTTTCTTTCTGGCAACACGCCAACTACTTCACTGAAGTAGTGAGAGATCCCATTTTTCTTGTCAAATCCCAGTTATTTTACAAAATAAGTATATACCGTTATTCTGATACTATCTATTTTGGTTAACTCCTTTTACTTTTTACCTGATCTCCACTTGCCTCTAAATTCACCGGATTTGTTATAAAGCTCCCACTTCCATCAAGGCCAGATTAGTGGGTCTGAGAGGCTTACTGGCTAAGCTGCAGTTTGCTGGTTGCTCTGCAGGTTGGCCAGCGAAGAACTAGCATGCTTGAGACCTCTACTCCACAGAGGTTTGGGTTTTCTTTAAAGTAATTTGCCTTTTCGCTTGCAATGCAATCCCAAAGAAAGCATTATATAGCAGCGAAATCACAATGTCAAAGTGTTATTTACACTTTGATTGCAAGAGAACAGTTTTGATAAGTATGCCCACTATTTTTGCTTGCTGTGGTGTCACCTTCTGTGGTGTGGGGGGACACACAGACACACATCATTAGGAACATCTACATTAGCACTTCTCCCTTACATAACGAAGTAATCATTTTAGGTGTGATCACCGGTACTTACTGAAGATCAAAAGACGACAGCTGATGAAACCGAAGTTTGTCTGAGCGCATGAGGTGACTTTTCTTGTTATTTCAATTGGAACGGAAAGTTTTGATCCTGCAGTTCATCCACATGCCTGCAAACTGAGCCAAATTCTCCTGCCAGTCACAAGTTTGCCACACCAGAGTCACTCCAGGTGTAACTCTACAGTCTTCCATGCAATCAGAACACAACAAATTTAGCCTGCTGTTATCTTTTTTTTAAATTTTAACTAAATTTTTTATCCAGGCTTCTAGGATATGGCAGACACTTAAGTGGACATCACAACCTCCCTGTATTAAACATACCAAATAAGTTTAAAAGAAGAAAGGGAAGACGGAGCTGCCAAAAACCATACTGACTTCGAAGAGCTGCGCCGGGAGACCTGAAGACCACTGGAGCAGAACGACGGCTGGCATCCCCAGGGAGTGAGCTCCACAGACAATCCTGACCTGAGGAAGCTCAATTTTCCCAGCTTAGTCAGAGGGGACTGCAGGATGAAGAACAAGACAGCCAGACTGTCCTTGACCGCCTGCCTGCCTGAGGAGATGAGTGATGGTCACTCGAGCGTTTGCAGGGAAGACGATTCTAGCTGTTTCATGTGTTACAAAACCAAGCAGTTTATCTAAGAAATGCAGAGAAGCCAGAAACTTTCACGGTCACTACTGCATGCCCAAATCACACTGAGCTCTGTGGGAAGGAGAAGAATGGATGTCTTCAAAACCACAAGCATTTACAACGAAACAAAATGACAATCTGTATTGTCTGTTAACAGGACTCAGCCCACAACATCCAGCTGGGGAGTTCTGACATGCCCCAGTGAGACTTAAGGATTTTAAAAGGTTTTACATTACAAATTATTACTAACTGTCTTTATCACCACGGAATTGAGAGTCCTAAGGTGGTAACACAGGATAGTACAAATTGTTCAAAGATAACACGTGTCCTGGTCTGAAAAGCTCACAGTCTAAATAGACAAGTCAGGGGCTGCACACCACTATTCATGTTCCCAAAACAAAGTTCACACATCTCAGTTTTTTTCAAATTTAGTCCAAGTCAGTAGTAATGGAAAAATACGGGCTTCTGACAGCTATTCCGTGTTGTGACTGCAAAGCCTTACAATACTTGCCTAGGGCTTCCAGGCGCTACCTCTATACAAGAAATACACAACATCAATTAAACACACAAAAAGGATGCAAAAAGAACACTGATGAAATTAGCAAATCCAAGCATTCAAAAGCCATGAAATACCAAAGCGAGTGTCAGCTGCACCACCTTAATTAATGCCCTTTGCTTAGATACCCTATAATGGATTTTAATTATCTTGAGTTGGTGCTGGTTTTCCACAGATCCCCGCTTCCTCATTTGGTTCACAAAAAGAACAACACTCACTCAAGGGGAGATTGGTGTCATTTGTCTTTATGCACCAAATTTAGGTAGTCTGAGCTTTAAGTGAACTGAATCTCCTTTTGAAATACAGATCTTACCGTGATGAACATACAAACCCATAATTTGGATATCTCAGGGATGTGGCAGTAATCCAGCCTTCGAAGCAACAGCAGCTCAACTCCCTTTTTCCTCCTTATTTCATGCATGTTCCAATGCCATATTCACCTCAAGCTGGCCAATCCCGAAGACAGAAGATATTAATTTATTCTATATTTTTCTATTCTTTTCATCATCATAAAACTTCAGCATTTCTTTCTTATTTTTATAGTACCCCAGACAGGGGAGAAGTAATCTCTCCAGTCCTATAGGGAACAGCTCTTGCTCAGTCTCAGTTTCTCACTTCCCATACATCCTGTCATTTCTGTTTGGTTTGTCCGATATATTTGTCCCCACGCACACCAGACTGTTTAGGTAAATCTGTCTCTACTCCCCCACAGCCAATCCAACACCTTCATAAGGCCAGTCCTAGTTTCCTGTTCATGTCCCCTCTCTCCCACCATCTTCTCATCCAGTCTCTGTCATTCTCCCACCCACTGTTTTATTTTGCTGTTGAAGTTCAGCACATCTCCCCAGAACATGAGAAGTGAGATTCTTTTTCAAAGGCTTCTGACTTGGCCAAATTTAGGTCAATTTTCACGGGCACAAGAGGCACAGTCCTGACACAAAGTTCATCCTCTCGCCAAACCGAAGAAACACAAAAGCATTCCTGTTTCTAAGATGTTTTAAAACCGAAAAACAACCTATTCTTCTCTTTTCTTACTGGGAAACAACTGAACAGCTCTGGCTGAAATTTCAGGGGGAAGTAGGGATGAGTCAGTTCAAGACAGAACCTTGGATGAAAAACATAAAGGTTCATTAAAACTAAATAGGCAGCCTCAAACGGAGGCCCCATTACAACTGGTTAAAGGAAAATAATAATTTTTATTGCAAATTATGCTTTTTCATGGTCTCCATATGAGCTGTGATTACCCTGGTAAGATGTCAGTCGCATTTCTGAAGAAATTTGCAAAGTTACGGTCTACCGACTCTTGACATCAGTTCATTACATTCATCTCAGATTGTAAACACCAAGAGAGGGAATTAGGTTTTCACGTGCACTTGCTGAATATCTCACTCAAGAGGATCCACACAGCTAATTATTATGTTTTGAATACATTTTAAATATGCTTTGAATGCATTGCATCCTTTAACATACAAAGGCTACCTTTTTTTAATTTTTTTTTTTCTCCACACTCCCTTTTCATCAGAACCAGCAGGATTTGTTTTCCATGTAGTATTACCAAGTCCAGTTCCTTGGTTCATTATAAGTCTGTGTCTTGGAATCGTAAGTATTTATTATCCTTGTTACTGATGGCTTACCAGTTTGAGATTGTGGAATTGGACTGGAGTGAGCACTTTCGCAAGCAGTGACGCAGAATCCTACACAGCCAAGATTTCCTTTAAGTCCTGGCTCATTAAAAAAATAGAAAAAGCTCAGGCCCTGTCTCTTTAAGGTATATCTACTTATGAAAGAAAACATACATCTGTCTCCCTTTGCTGACCTTCAGTTTCAGTTTTGCTCTAACATGCAAGTTGGTTTTCCGTATCCTAGCTGGGCCTGATTTTCTTTTGAGGGGTTGGGCTGAAGATTCTGCTGAAAACAGACTAACAGAGACAGTGCATTTCTGAGATCCTCTGTTTGATCCGCAGCTTAATTAAAATCCACTCTACCCATTTATATTTATTGTTTAGACAAATTACGTAGGGTCAGTTTTCCTCTGGCACAGCCTAGTGAGCCCTGACACAATTGGTAACTTGATTTTGGCTTTTCTTTAAGATTGCTTCCCAGGTTTCTTGGAGGTTGTTACATTTCAGCAGGGAAAAGTATTAATGCGAGTAAATAAGCCCACCTATGTTTTAGCTGCGATTCTAGGAACATAACTGAGATCACTGATATCATGACTGTAATGGAAGCCTCAAATCATGAATTCGTGTTCTCTGCTACTAAAAGTATGGGAATCCAAGCTTAAAATGAATGTGTTTGGTTTTTTTGCTTAGAAATCTTCTCCTACTTTGCATTTTACACTTACGTCTTTCCATTTGTTCTTGTGTCCATGTTGTCTTTTACATTAAATAGGTCGTCTTTCTGCAGAACATTAGCTTGCTCCATGTATTCTGAGCCAGCAACCAGAAACATTTCAAGATTTCATTTGCCTTCATCTGGGCACATCTTTCGGGCTGGTCCACAGTACGCTAGCAGCTGGCAACTGCACCCAGATGTTTTACCTCTACTCTTTCTGCAAATCTCCTCTCTTTAGTCATTTTTTTTTCCCACTTAGGCCCCAGTACCTGCCTTTGTGATTCATACTGTCAAACTTCACTTGATTTCTATTACCCCAATGCTCAAGGTTATGCAGTCCTTCCTATAGGAATTTCCAGCCCTCCTTTGTTTTGATATTGCGTTCCAATTTTATGTCATCAGTAAATTTAATTAGCAGATTCTGTCTTGCCTGAAAATTAGCCCTGAAAATATTGTTCATTTATGTTTTCATATGTTTTGTTTGTATTGTATTACTGCTTCTGGCTTCCTTATAAGCACTTGACAGGCCTATAACCACATAGATCTAATCAAAAAAATGTGTTTATCTAAGCGGCACAGTTGTTACTGCTCCTGTCACTTTTTCCATGGAAGATCTTCTACCAATCAGCTTTAAAATTGTCATTGTTCAGAGTTACAAGGCCACTAGCCAGAGCGGGAACTTGTGATGGCACATTAGTCTGATTTCAACTTAAATGAAACAAACTCATTTGTTAAGTTCGTAATACTACCCACTGAGAAGAAAGAAATCGGTTCATGTTTCTCAGAACTATTTTTCCCAAGATTTCTGAAAACTCATTTCAGTCACATACTGAATTGTTTTCTGAAATCCTGAGGGCTAGAAATCAGAGAAGGTGGCAGAAAATGGGTGTTTATAACAAAAACTTCCAGTTCTGGGAAAGTAGTGGCATCACAGAAAATTAGCAATTGTCTGTCGTTATGCGCTGGCTGAATCTGACCACAAACCAATTTTTGTTTAAAGGTGACATGGAAATTCAGGCTTCAGAGGCTTTAACGTGGCACCTCTGACCAGGCTAAAACTCATACAAAGGTGGAAACAGAATAATTGGGAAGTGGCAGGCTTGTCACAGAAGTTGTTTCAAAGATCTGGTATCTCAATATTGCCTTTATAACAAGTTACCTCTTATTATCTGTCTTGAAGGATGATTCCTAACATCTTACTGAAGAAAGTCTCTTGATACTCAGCGCCCTCATCTCACCCTCATGAAAACTTTCAAAGCTTCAGCTGATTAACCTTGGGTCCAGCATGTCCACAGCAAATAGCAAAACTATGGCTCTCCTTTATGGCATAGCCAAGAAGCAGCAACTGAAGGTAGAAAAAAACAACCAACAAAATCATACCCAGTGACCTGAGAACAGACTGTGTGCTCTCCAGACATGAGCTGGGTTACACTTTCTGGTATCACGGTTCTCAGGTTTACCAATAACTTGAATTGGCTGGAGGGGGCA
>VYZM01008042.1:138796-153929 GCA_013398915.1 Dromas ardeola
GGGAGCCGCGCTACCAACCCGACCGAGAAATTGGCTCGCCTCCCCTTCCCCCGTGCGCTGAGGGGAGGAGGGGAGCTCCGTCCGTCCCACCGCGGAGGGGCTGAGGGAAAGAAGCGGAGCCCCCTCCTCCCCTTCCATCCCTTCCCGTCGCTCTTTTCCACCGCAGGGAGAGACCTTCCTTCTCCTCACCCCTTCCCAGGAGGGGGGAGGGACCCCTCTGCCCTCACCCCCCTCAGGCCGGGCTCCCCTGCCCTTTGCTCCCCGTCTCGACGGTGAGTCAGAGCCTCGCAGGTGGGGACAGGAGCTGGCTCCTACCTCGAAGGCAAAGGGTGGTCATATTCCCTCCCCCTCCCGCTTTCTTTCTCCCCCTAGGTGGTGGGGCTGGAGCGGGGCGAAGTCCTCCTTCGAGCCCTTCGGCCCGTCAGACTCTCGCCATGGCTGGCGGCGGGCTCGGGACCTCGCTCCTGCTGATGGCCGGCATCGTGGTGGCGGTGGGGCTGTGCAGGAGATTGACCCGCCGCCGGCTGCGCTCCCACCCACGCCTTTGCACTTTCTTTCTGGAGATGTTTAGCACCTTCCAGATCTGCGCCTGCACCAACGAGCTCTGCCTGCTCGGCAACGCGGAGCCGAAGCCGCACACCGGCCTCACGCTCACCTACGGCTTCACCGTCCTGCACGGCTTGACCCTGCCCGGCAGCACATGCAACCCCTGCGGCACCCTGCAGCCCATGTGGGGCGGTGGGACCTCGGTCAAGATGGGTGGACTCAAGATCGGCGCGCAATTTGTGGCCGCGGTGCTTGCCAGGGTGTTTATGCACTTTCTCTGGAGGCTGGAGATGGCAGAGCCACATTTTGGAGCGCTCTCGCAGGGCTGCAGCAACCCCATGCAGACTACAGAGACGCAGGCGTTCTGCATAGAACTGCTCTTTTCTGTCGTTTTCCAGCTGACCATCCTGCGAGTGGAAAGTATTAATCCCAAATACAGAGTCCATTTGATTGCCCTTCTCATCACCATGCTTGTCTATGCAGGTCAGTCTTTTTTTTTTTTTCCTCTGTTCCTCCGATAAAGTTGTAACGGAGGGTTTTTTTAATTTTCTTAAAAGTGTTCAGATGCAAAATTATTTCTCTCGGGTTACAAATAATGCTTCAAGGAAAGTCTTTGGCCCTACGTATACAGAGTTCATGTGGAGTTTATGTAAAATTTGCCTGGTTAGATTCCAGGCAGGTGTGGGGTTAAGAATGAAGTGAGTTTTGAATTTAAAACGATGTCAAATCTACAAGTAAATATGATTAAGAGTTTCCCAGAACGCTGTTCAAATATCTCAGTGAAGGATCGTTTCATAATCCGACTGTATATAGTGTGAGAGATTTCACACGATGTGCTCTGATTTCTAAGTGGCGTTGCGAGAGAACACCACTGTCTGCATCATGAGAAACTGCTGATTGTGCAACGGCAGGGTACGGACCGGTAACACGGAAGTTTGGTGTTTAAATAATGCGTAATTCATATTAATGCAGCTTATTTAACTGCGTTAAATCCTTACATCAGAAGCAGGTATGGTTATTTGTAGAATGCATGCAGGGTGAATGGGTTTCTCATGAAACCGAATGTAAAAAAAGAAAAATATTAGGTGCCTGTTACAAGATGGCATTTACAAGAGTCTCCTGTCTCTGTGATGCCCTGTGTGGCAGTGTCCTTGCCTCTGCCAGATTGTCACCTCATGCTTCCCAGAGCTGGGACACTGTCACCTGCGCAGCCTCTCGGGACCAGTGGGAAGGAAGAAGGGAGAGGAGTCAGTCTGAACTTCCTTCTGCTGTTGATGCTGCCTGTTGTCCCCAGTGAAGTGCTAGAGTTATGTCACTTGTCACTTGAGGACTGCCCTGCAAGGAGTGGGTTGTACTGGGAAGGAGATTCTGTAGTTTGGGGTACCGGGAGATGAGAGAGAGGTGGTTACGGAGCTCCTTGCTTGTGCTCCAGCCCCCACCACAGAGACAGTCATCTAGGAAACGATCAAATCCGTTTATGAGAGAGGGAGATCACTCTTATCCACAGACATCTGGGATGTCATTGATGTCTTGCCCAAAAAGGTTTAACTGTATTATACTATCTAACATAATAGCATATAGTAGAATAAAGTAGTCGAATTTTCAGATGTATTTATGAAAAAACCTTTACTCATTATGTTTAGCTGAAATTGGGTGATACCTGAAAGATTAAAAGAAGTCCATGGAGAATTTTCAGAATTAACTTAGCAATTTGAACTACTTTCTAAAATTAATTTTTGAAGGCAGAGGCAAGGTGTCAGTCCATTTGAGCATGAAAAATGTATTTCTGAATTGCTCAGTGAAAGTGTAGCCAAAGATTATCCTGCCCTCTTCTACGAGCGTAGAAAGCTGGATTCCTGATTCTTAACATTCCTTTCCTGCTTAGCAAATAGTCATATAAAATAACACGTGTCACATTCCCTTTCTCTTCGCTAGTTCATACAAAGAATTTATGCCCGGTGTTGTTAGCCAGGCTAGCCTCATATCTTTTTCTAGCGGGAGAAAGCTGTATACCAAGTCCCCTTCCTTGTCATAAACTTGGACTTTTACGACCATCCAGTGCAATCCATCTGCAGGGCTTCTAGGAAACATCGGACCGACTGTGCCCACATGCACAGTTTGTGCTGTTTCATTTGCAGAACACCCTGTGCCACCTGGACGTTTTTCTTTCCATTTCTTTTAATCTAGACTCAAGTCTACTGTAAAAATAAAAGTGAATTCCCGGGAGCACATCCTGAACCTAGTTTCATCCCCTACTTAGTGGAAAATCCAATTCTTTCTTGTTCACTCTGCTCCAAGCTTCCTAAGGGTTGCGGTCTTTGCTGTACACTCAATTTCAAAAAAAAATAAAGAGGTGAGTGGTTCTCCCCCTGCAGTACTCATGAGCTGTGTTTACTGAGCGCACCAAAGATGTGGATTGAAGCCTCCTGAAGTAGAAGAGGGTGTAAACCCCCAAGATCCCTCTCACTGAGCTATTACACAAGCGTGGGAGCAAGCTGCTGCTATTAATTTCTTTCTCTGATGAAGTCACGGGCTTGCACCATAATAGATCTCTTTTTCAGTGGAAGGTTAGGTCGGTACATGTAGGACACCTTGGCGGTTCTCAGACCTTTCTTGCTGCCTCTTTCCCTCTGCTCACACCTACACACAAGCATTCCCCGGGGTATCCTCCATTCTCCTGCCCCAGCTCTGTTTTGAGGACCCCCTTCCCACAGCCACTCAGCACATCCAAAGGGCTAGGCAACCAGTACAAATTTAGGCAAACTGGTAATATTCTTCCTTTTTCCTACAAAAATAGCAAATAGTTTAGAATATGGTATCAATAATGATTTTTCAAACTTTTATTCAACGGATACAGTGTTCTAGCTAGGAACTCAGAAAAGTGCATTACATTTACAAAATAAAATTTGTGCTAATGATTTCTTTTTAGACTCCGATTTTAAAAACCAAATCCATTTTGCCTTCAGGATCCAGGTTTATCACAGTTATGAATGAATCAGAAATCTTAGAAAACACATCTCGTACATAGTGTCATATTTCATTCCATGAATTATGTTCTGCTATGAATTTGAAAGCTGTACCCTGTAAGAGGAATGATTGCTGTCTAAAAAGGGACTGGAAGAAAGAACAGTTCTTCTTCCAATTTGGTTTGGGTAAAATTTGGAAGGATAGCCATATCCCTCTGGCTTACACCCATCTAACTGTATTGATACACAGAGGGCTCAAAAACATTAAATTGCATTTATACGGTTGACTAAGTGAAGTTGTTGGAAAAAATAAATGTTGATAGGTCACTGTTGTGTGTACCCCGTAAAAAGATACTTAGACGTGCCATGCAATTTACTCCAACAAATAACATCAGATTATACAGTCTTTTCAAATTTACAGGATGTTCATTTTGTTTTTCTTCTACTTTTTCATAGTTAAAAATATTTGGATTTTTTTTTAATGTTTAGTCTTACACAGATCGAATTTTTGTAAAAGTGCATACTGTACGCAAAAGCTCCAATACTGCATTCACTCTGTTTCTTCTACTAAATAGAAGCAAAAAGGGAACATTATGTCTTTGCATGTTGAGGGAATGATTCAGAAACTAAGGATACAGACCATATACATGTTGGCAAAGAATATTTTTGGATATTTCCTTTCGGAAAATATGTAATTAGAGGAAGAAAAAAAATACCTCTTTTGAGGGCTTTTTCATTTACAGGCAATATTGCAATGAAGTCAGAATTGGTTAGATGTTTCTGAGCCTGACATATCAAGGTAAAAATGGCATACGTATTTTTAATTCTGAGATCCTAACTTTGGGTTTGCCCTTAGTAATTTCATTACCTCATCTTTTTAAGTTTTTATGTGTACAACAGCAAAGATGTTATACTTCTTTTGCCATGAAGTCATTTATCTTTTCTGGTACAGAGACTGAAATGTTTAATAAATATTTTTAAATAAGATTATACTAGTGGCCCTGGCCTGTGGTTGACATTCTAGTAGTTATTAGTAATGAATATTGAAGAAATACTGCAGTTAAAACTCTGTCTGATGTTTAGTATTCAGAAACAGCAACTGCCTCCTGAGAGTGAAATTCTGCTCTTGAATGTGTGTTTGTGGATATAAAAGCAGGAGCAGTGAATTTATAAATAGATTAAAGCAAAGTAAATTATTGTAGATGGCCTTCCTGGCAACAGTGGGAGTTGTTAATGTGTCGGTGTGCAGAATAACAGGCTGAGTTATTCAGATACAGTAAATCTGAGTTGCTGTTGAGAACAAGTGTAAAAACAGAGCAAACTGAGTAGGTCAACAAAGACCAAAACCTCCCCGAACTGTAATAATGGTAAAAGAAATAATGAGCACGTAGAAAGAGAAATAGAGGAGAATGACAAAGACCTTACTAAAACTTGCGGTAAATGATTGCATGCTCATAACAAACAAGGATTACAGCAGCATGGTTATTTCTACAAAGCATAAATTCAAAGCTCATGCTAGCTTATTTGGGAAAAATCAAGAATAAGCTTTAAGAAACTAAATAGACAAAATTCTATAATATTTTATGGGAATAGATTAACAGAAAAAACAGATATGGGGTGGGTGGTAACTCACAGTACAGAAATACAGATAATTTTGCAATGAGTAATGCTTTTTCTGCTGGATTGCAATGAGAGGAACAACATATGTCAGAATTAAAAACACTTACCTCCAGGTTTATCTGCAGCATAATTACAGTTTAGTCCCCACAATGTAATAGGTTTGGATCTAGTTATTTAGAGAATGTTTAGGCGACTTCATTTACATATCAAGTCAGAGGCAAGGAAAGATGCTTGGCTGCTTTCAGCTTCCTTTTTAAAGAGGGTGGAGTGGGGTTTGCTTTTATTTTCTTGAAATAACATACAAAATGATTGTGAAGGATTTTCCCACAGTTATTACCATATGATAATCTTAGTGTTCTAGAAATTGATAGGATAATATTAGTGTTTTATTAAGAAAGTACAGAGGTCAGTTTAGCAAGAACAGCATTTGACAGGTTTTTCCATTATCTTGCATTATGTGTTACACGCAACATGGGGATGTAATGAAAGCTCAGTATTTGTTTCCTAACATCTGTGTAATTTCTGTCTCTTCTCAAAGTGTGATACAGACTGTGTAAAGCAGCTTATTGTTTTATCAATAGAAACATCCAACATTAGCCAAACCCATCTCCTCAAAGAATATTTACTACAAAGAGATAAAGGAAGTTACAGCCTACACTTCACATATTTTAAAGCATTTTAGAAAACAGTTAAACTGTTAAACATATCTTATAAATAACTTCAGAAGAGTTCATCTGTACAAGTGGTTTCTGCTAATTCGTTTTACTGCAGAGTGTGCGTTTCTCGTAGTATTGCGTATGTGCGTTTCAATATTCATTTAAAATAAACATGAAGAAAGATGGTTTGATTTCATATTGTTTACATTTTATTGCAGGTGGAAATCTCACGGGAGCAATATTTAACCCAGCACTGGCTTTTTCATTACATCCAAATTGTTTCTATGACAAATTTTGGAGTTACTCACTAGTATATTGGATAGCACCATCCTTAGGTAAGTTCTTAATATTTTATGTAATTGAGAATGTACATGGTTCAAAAAATGGCTGTTTTTTATTTGACAGCCTGCTCGTTTTCTGTTTTAAAAAAAATCCAGAAAATAGTCAATTATAATTCATGTGTAGAAGTCATTCAGAATCGTGGGTTTGTGTTGTAAATGTAAGCTACGTATTTTAAACTTGTTTAATACTCTGTGTAGAGCATGTGTTAACACTCAGTTTTGTGAATCAAGCATCTAATACTGAGTCTTAACAACAGTTTTATTCACAAAACAATACCTGCTGTTTTGATCAGGGAACAACCATATTAGGTTATATCATTGTTTAGTTTAGATGTCCTGTTCAGAGTCTAAGTACTTTTGGGGTACTTTGAGCAAGATAACGTACCTACCAAAGAACCACAACAGCCCAATTCTAAATGGAAAAAGGTTAGTGTTTAGGTTAGGGTTAACTAGTTAGTTATAAACCAACAGCTGTTTACTCTGGAGCATGATCCTTTGGAGGCTGCCTATTGTTTGTGACTTTATGCCTTGGTACTAAAATCCAGCCCGTTTGAGGCATGCTGTCTATTTTCACACTGACCAAAGGCCCGCTTATAGATTCTAGCAAAATATTAAAAAGGAGAAAAGGCTACCTGAAAGTAAATACTAGCCTGATTAAGTTAAAAAAGAGAAACATACAGGTTAGCATGCGGTTTATGTCTCGCTTTGTGACAGTATGCAAGGACATGGGGATGATTAATTAAAAAAACCCACCCACAGGTATTAGGGAAAATGCTTAAAATATACTTTCTCAATTATTGCTATTGTAATATCAAATCTTTTTTATCTGCATAGTGTCAAAACTTAGCAGTTCCCTTTCTATGGTTTTTCTCCCATCACTGTTGGAAACAACCTGTTCTTAGTTTAAGAATGAGGAACTGGATTTTTTCCAATTTAAATTACGGTTTTAATTTGGAAGCTATTGATTTTAATTTCTAGTTGCGTGCAGATGAAAACGCTCCATGTTGATTGTTTACAGTTAGGCCCTACAAATCTTGAGCTTTCTGCTTAGAGGGTATATAAAGCAGCAGCCTGCTAATCCCAAATTCTTTCATGACTGTTAATCCTATTAGAAGGTACAACAGCGATGAAGGTACAACAGCATGTGAAACACACGGAGGAAACATCCCAAAGGGCTGCAGTTATAACAAATAACTTCTTTTTCTTGCTTGCGTTGATGTCTGTGCATGTTCTACTTGCATTGACTCTCAGTCAAAAAGGGAGACAGAATTTTTAGTCTAACTAAAATTCACTTTAGTACAATTTTGTTAAGTTAGATATCCAAACAGGATGACTGAACAGTAGAGTAAGCTGGATAAAAGCCCATGCACTCTTCCAGTTGGCAGCTAATGAAATGTCTTAGGCAAAGCTGATGAGCATCACCTGGGTCCTAACAGAACACGTGATATTTCTCAGAATTCAGGTTTAACTTCCTGGTATATTAACTGATTTCAACCTGATAACCATTTTGAGATTTTCCAGGTTGTAAGCCTTTGGGATGGCACTCTGAAACACCAAGATCTACTTATTTAGCGAGATGCATCCTGCAGAACTGCTCTGCAGAAAGCCTTTAGGTGATTTCAGCTTGAGTAAGAAAATCAGAAGATGTTAACAGAAATGCAACCATGACTTGAGGAATTTAGAATGTGATTAGGCCTTAATGTTAAATTTCTGTGAAAATTCATAAACAGCAGTTTATCGTTAGTTAACATATAGAGAATACATACAGAATATATTGAATGCTGTCTCTTAATTTATGAGAGAAAGGAACTCCAGCCGAAGCAGTTGTAAAGATGTGAATACTCGGGACACATCACTTTTTGTGCAGTGGTGCTACTGTAGCCAAACATTTTGTTAGAGATCTCAGGTCTGTGGATCCCCTGAAGGGCCGAGTAGTCTATTAGTAATATAAGTATCTCATTACAAAACAAGGGCACTTCATGGATACCTGTAGACTTTATCTTAGAAACCAAGAGTTGTAAACAAATGTAAGGTGTCTGAGGTGAAGTATAGAGGAGACAGTTACATTTGAAAACTGAACTGATGAATACAGGAGCGCACATCTACAAATCTAACATGAAAGGAAATTTTTCTGACACTTTCTGAAAATAAGAAGATAACAGGAATAGATTTTTTTTTCTTCCAAAATTGGACCAAATGATGAGGCATCTAGAAAAAAATACCTGTTACGATGATAATAAAATTCTTGTGAAAAACACTTCTAAGCAGAATCATAGAAGTAGATGATGAGGGGATATTTTAACTTCAGCTGTAAAAATTACTTTTGGAATCCATGTGTCAGCAGAAATACTGTTTCAGACTTCCTAGAAACTGGCAGAGTCACAGTGATACGCTAATTTGATGTCTCACTTTTCCCAGCATCAGCATCTGAGATGGTTAAATTACTTTGTTCTTATTTTGGGGAAGTCTATGAGGTCTTTTTTGTGATTTGCTGTGATAACTACCGCATGCAGAACCATAGACTAGCATACCATGAAAGTTCAAATTGCCTGTGCGAAGTGCGATATGATCTCATTTATGGGCACAGCAAATACCCATGAGGACAAGGAGACTGAGACCATTCTGTATAGAACGGATACCCTGATCTAGCTGTAAGCCCATTCTTAACCATCAACTTTAAAACAATTTTCTCAGAAAGGATACTTAGAACATGAGGAAGATTAATTATCACTTTCACAAGGGGAGGAGGAAGGGGAAGTTTACTTTTAGGGTAAACAAATCTGCTACTCGTTTATGATCTTTCATTAATATAATCTTGGAGCTGTAGTTAAGAACTCTTTTCAAAATGGCTTCACTAACATTTTGGTGCAGGTGATTCTCTAGTAGCACTAAACCAGCTAATTTCTGTAGTAAATATAGTTGTCGGGAAGTGTTTACGACTTAGCATAGGCAGGCCTAAATTCTGCGCTGTAAACACAGAAGCAGTAACAGTGGAACAAAGATAGTTTCTGTTTTACTGCCAAAGGAATTCATGTTAGTTGTCCAGGCGTGATTATACCATTAGTAATGATGGGGACTGAGCTAATGCTTCTTTTTGAGTACCAGGGAGATGGCAGCTATGAATGGAAGAGTTGGTGAGAAGATAACTGGACGTGAGGGCAGTAAAGTAGGATGCTCTTCCCTAGACAGGTGCCAGCTTAGTGTTCTGCCAGGTTTCTAATGCTATAAATGCAGAATCAATGCCTGCTTCTTTAGAATCATAGAATGTGTTGGGTTGGAAGGGACCTTGAAAGGTCACCTAGTCCAACCCCCCTGCAGTAAGCAGGGACATCCTCAACTAGATCAGGTTGCTCAGAGCCTCACCAAGCCTGGCCTTGAAGGTCTCCAGGGATGGGGCCTCCACCACCTCTCTGGGCAACCTGGGCCAGTGTCTCACCACCCTCAGTGTAAAGAACTTCTGCCTAATGTCTAATCTAAACCTGCCCTGCTCTAGTTTAAAACCATTGCCCCTCGTCCTATCGCGACATGCCCTTGCAAACAGCCCCTCCCCAGCTTTCTTGTAGGCCCCTTCAGGTACTGGAAGAATGCTATAAGATCTCCCTGGAGCCTTCTCTTCTCCAGGCTGAACACCCCCAGCTCTCTCAGCCTGTCTTTGTAGGAGAGGTGATCCAGCCCTCGGATCATCCTCGTGGCCCTCCTCTGGACCCGCTCCAACAGGTCCATAAAAACCTTTAGATTAGTTTTAAAAAAGACTAACACTGTTCCTTAGAAGAAAATATTTTTTCACCATCAGGATAGAAAGTATGTGCCACAAAAGTCACTTAGCAGTGGACATAAATGGCGGAGGTGAGCAAGGGAGAAGACTTCAGGTGAAACTTTCTGCTCAGAGAAGGTATTCAGAGGTTCCCATCAAGTTCAGCACACTTAAGTGTGGAACTTAAAAAAGAAATCAGAATTGCAAGTCCACGTGCTTTGAAGTGACCAGTATCTCAGGGACTTAGTAGCAAAGGAGGGTCTCAACAACTAGCAGAAGTCTCCTGCTCCCAGACGCTGGTCCTCCGAGAGGTTTTCAGCTATGCAGACATCATCTGACAGAGCAAAATTCTTCTGCAGTGAGTGAACACAATCCAGGAAGTTTCTAGAAAACTGTCACTGATCAAGTCTAATTCAAATGCTACCAGATTACCAGTGAGTGGTAATCCTGTACTTGACCTGCTCACAAACAGGGAAGAACTGGTGGTGAACATGGCCTGTTGGGTTGTAGTCCTCACATGAGTTCAGGGTCCAGAGGAAGACCGGGAAGGTAAATAGCTGAGCTGTTTGGACTCTGGACTTCAGGAGAACAAAATTCTGCTTATTTAGGAATTGCTAAGGCAGTAGTAATTCCCTCAGAAGCTGCCACAAATGGCAGAAGTATCCCATGGAATGGTGATTTTTCAAAAAAGCTTCCTGAGAGCTCAGGAACACGTTTTGATGTGGAGGAAAACTCCGAGATTAACTGGTCTCATTGGCAGACAATGTAACAGCAAGGCCACAAGTTGTGGCGTGGGAGGTTCAGAGTGGACTCTGGGAAAAGCTTCAGGAGAAGGCTGCAGCAACAGTGAAACAAGTTACCTGGAGAAGTGCTATAGTCCCCTTTGGGGGAGGTTTTTCAGGACACTGACCTATCTCGTAGCATAGGCAATAGTCCTGCACGGAGTGGGAGATTTGACTGGAGAGAACAGAATCCCTTCCAGTAAGTATTTTTGTGATCTAGGAAGCTTCATAAAATACAGGCTATGAGTGAGGAACGCTGTCACCCAGAATCCTCTTAATTTCTGAAACAGAATATACTGATTCTTTTCCAGGAGAAAAAAAAAACCCAAACATGTCTTAATAAACTGTATTTAGGTGGCCTTCTTTGGACTCAATGATCTTTATGGGTCTCATCCAACTTGAGATACTCTGTGATACTCATGAAGAATCTATCACCATTTTTCAGCTTCAGGATAAACCTTAAACTAGAATGATCTTCGAAAAAAAACCCGCTATCCTATACCTGCTTCCAGCCCCTAAACCCGATGTGATTATCAAAACAGACACTGGTAGCAAACTCAGCCGTATCCCATCATCTGAGGAATGGAGGTTTGGCACCTGGCTCAGTCATTTCCACATCCAGCCCCAGGGAAAGAAGGCTGATACAGCAACAGGAAGGTGCACACCTTGGATTCACCTGGTCAGACTGCTCTGCCTTTGGGCTTGGCTTATAGAGATGAGAATTAAAACATGACATATACAAAGAAAAACAAGATTAACTCATAAGGATCACTTGCATGGTCAGTCGAAGCTTTCTTTGTGAAAAAGGAAGGTGTTTGCAAAAGTACTGACTGCCTTGAGCTCTTTCAACAGAAAATTCCGTTTTTCTGCAATTCCTGCTCTATTGCACACTAGACACTCAAATACTTGAACATAATGTTTATTTTCAGTATCACGCACTTTGTCCTTCTCAAATACATTTAAATAAAGGTCCTTTCTGTAATTTCTCTTTTCAGGTACAATACTTGTGGCTTTTATATGGGATGAAATCCTTCCTCGGATATCCTGAGACATCAAATTCAGAAATTTAGCAGTACTACATTAAAAATACTTTCAACATCTGCAGACGCGAAGCTTTCAGAAAACTGCTGACATCAACTCCCATGCCACCTTTCAGTCGTATTTTCAGATAACCATGTTTGAAATATTTGACTTAGAACTTTGTATTCTAATCCTTATTTTGTAATAGCATATCGGGACTTTGAGAATATCTGCCAACATTTTCATTTAAGCCATATGAATGTGAAGGACTGTTAAAACATTGAAACTTTGTCACTTTAGCCATAAGTGCCATTTGCTGACCTTGATTACAACAGCATGCAAAACTAATTTTAGAGAAATACCCAGTCCTTTCAAGGTTTGATTTTATCGGATTTCTTCCCCATAGAAGGCACCTGCAAAAAAAGGAGCTGAAGATGTCATTGCTATAGTGACCTCATCATATTCCTACTTGCAATATATGTACCTCTGAGAGGACGAAAGGCTCCACGACTCCCTAGAAGAGTCTCCACAGCTGTATTCTAGAGGTACCCTACACCAAAATTAAAAGTCTGTAGGACCAGCATTGTTTTAATAATACCCGAGTGCAGGTAAGTAACCCCTCGCTTCCTTTCGGCAAGGCTCTGCCCCATCCTGTCCCACTACAGTCTGTTGAATGTCTGTCTTGGTTGGAGAGAGCGGTAATAAAGTACCATAAAATGACGTAGATGCATGCATAAAAGGGCATTTTAGGCAAAAAAAACCCTCCTATTTTTTCTGAGATTACTGCTGCCTCTTCACAGAGTAAAATAGACACAGTATATACAGATGAATCATGTGGAACTTGATTTGTCCTTGATTTTCTGTAACTCTTAACAGATATTTTTCTTGAAATAAATGAACTTGCAATAGAGGAGAATAAATAAAAGAGCTAAAACCACAGGAAAGCTGCGTACCCGAACTGGCACGAACGTGCCCTTCACAGCCTCAGCTGAGGAGGACACCACCCAGAGGCACCATCCTCTGAAGTTCCGTTTCAAACATAAGGTTTCTTCTTCTGGATGCATCTGAATTTTTATATATACCAAAATATATTTTCCAAATTTAAGACTAAAGACAGTTTTTCATTCTACAGTTACTAGGTTCGAAAGGAGAGATAAGAAGTTCTCCGAAGATCCTAGGAGTAGGCCCCTCGACTCAGTTCCCAAGTCCCCTTGCAGACCGTATACTAAGAGGAAGGGATGGAATCAGACAGGGTTGGTTTTTTTCACAGTAAAACTATGAACCGCTACTGCTGTCAGCAATCTTTTTTGCAAGAGTTCGGGAAGTAAATATTTTCATGTAATTTCTTACTTGTTGCAATAAAATCTTTTCTCGTTTTAATTTTCCAAGGTATGTTTAAGATTATATTGCAAAAGGAAATCAACTGTTTGAACATGCTTTTCATAGAAGAGTCGTAATCCACGACCCTGTATTCCGAAATTAAAATAAAATTTTTTAAAAAAATAGCTTGCCAATACACTGAAGGGAACTGGAACTGCCGGGTTATCACTCAGCAGCACTGGGATGCTAGTGGGAGTAGGCCTGCTAAAGGAAACTTATCTTTGGTAAAACTCTTCAGGGCAAGGACTGGGCACCGCCACGCTGAGCCTGATGAGGTGCCATCCTTCAGCTGCTCGTCCATTCAGCTGCTTATTTATTACTCGGCCACGGAGAGCTGCTAGAACAGAAACCCAACACACAAGACCTCTAAAACCACGTATTTTTATACCATGTACTGGTTCTAGAACAGATGTTTTGGGAGGCTTCTACCTGTCACTTTCTTGCTTTACTGCTTTTTATCCCTTTTATCTATTTTTAAAGTGATCCATACCTGATATTTTTTTTCTCTTTGCCTTTACTGGTGTACTCAAGTTTTTAGCCTCATTTCTTACACAAATGAGCCTGACATAATGAACGGTTTCGCAGGTCTCCTTTAAGCCCATGAGGCCCACATGGTAAAGGTCTCAAAAATAAACCTCAAAGAGCATAAAAACAGGCTGCCAGGGAAAAAAAGAAAGCAGAGATACACACCTACGGGCAGCCAAGGTCTGTTAGATTGGAGGCCCTACTTTCACGTCATTTTTGACGGCCTGCAAAAGCAAAGTCCATGGACCAAAGCGGTCAGATCCGACTTCTGTATGTCTACATTGTTTATTTTGGCATAATATAGAGCTTAAAAAAAAAAAACACTGGTAAAAATCTGGGTGATTAACAAGCAGTTGCTCTATTCATAGCCACTAGAAGCCGAATATAAAATAAAAATCACTAAGAAATAGATAAGCCTTAAATTGGCCACATGAAGGTAAAACAAAAGCAAAAACCAAAAAGCAGCAGAAAGAATGAAAAATAAAACTTAAGTTAGGAACTGAAGAATTTAACTATTTTTGGTAGTACAGACAAAATTTAGTATTTTACATTCAAAGTCATGAATGCATATGAAGTACAAGTGTTCCTAGAACACTTATACAGAGCTTAAATACAGTTTTATTGAAAATAAAACCTTTTGATCTATGCAAGATGCTTCTCAACGCCACCTTCGGGGCTCATCCACCTTTGTTTCCACCACACCAAAATTAACCTTGCAGCACTGATGGGACTGGAAGCACGGCAAGATGCCTGCTCCTGGGGCTCGGCTGCAGGACACACCAAATCCTCCCTCTGGAGCCTCCTACGGCTCAGACGGAGCGTGAGAGGACTGAGGGGAGCTGAGAACAGTCCAGCTGCCCCATAGGTTAACTGCCCGTCTGCCAGGATGTGTAACGGGTAATTTGCAGTTTAATATGGAAAACAATAGACAGACCCTACTCCAATAACTAAGATTTACACCAAAAAAACCCCCAAAACCAAACCTGTCTGTTTTAACAATGAATGGTGACTTAAAATTGCATAAAAAGAAGGTTTATACCTTCTTTCCTAAACTACGGTGCTGGTGGAGATTTAACTGTCCCAAAATCTCACTGTGCGAAGGTTCTCCAAATTCCAGCGCAAAAATTAAAGCATCACTTTGTAGCCTCCTTTGTTCCTCTGTATCCCTAACGAAAGTGTGCATACATTTACATAAATAGCTATACATATGCAGATAGAGGGGCTAGTAAAGACATTCTTGTAGAATGTCTCGTTGTGTAACATGCTGAATACCTAATTCATTCAGCAACGTCAACAGTTCTCAACGCTATTAAATTGCCACTAATATGACTGGCATTCCTAACGAATATTCCACGAAGAGCGGTTATAATTGTCACATACCTTGAAACCAAACCGTGTCCCAACATGCTAAGCAAGACGGGACCGCTCAATACGATTCCAAGAGCGTAGAGCTGGTAAAGAAAACTGTTCATGTACCAACATCATAATACTGCAAAAAAATTCACAAATCAACTTCAGATCAAATGAAAATGGGAAAAGTTTA